>BGPR01047277.1:0-11833 GCA_013235015.1 Araneus ventricosus
GCAACACGGCATGTTGAATTTTAACTATACGGCCATAAATCACAGTTAGCAAGGTACCCTATGTGCAACCACTTGTTTAAAATCAAGTCATTTAATCCACAGCAGCGTTAAACAAGACAACCCCATATATTCGTAATCCAACTATAACCCTAAATCATCTAGTCGCGCATGCACCTCACAATTTTTAATGTCAAAACTTACCAGACTGCAACCAAATTATCACATTATCAACTTCCAGAATCTATTTAATTGGATTTAGATTCCGCGCAAAACTCTTTTGCGCAATCCATCAAGTGGTTGGTTGATCCCCTCCCTTTGGGCCACAAAAACTCATTCTCTCATATAAAATACACCTCACGAATCGCACTCGTAATGAAGATAACAAGTCTTCAAATCACTTTCCACTTTTAAGACCACCTCTAAATCATTTCTCAACGAATCGCACTCGAGATCCGTTCTGCCGATAACCACAGATCTCCTCCAGCTTGTTACAACAGTATCTGCGGCAGAACGTGACTCGTTGCCATTTAACATTGCAGAACAGTGACATTTTTATAATTAAGGTTTAAGGTTCTAAAGCCGTGTTTGGCAACAGCAAAGAAACAGGCGAAATGATGACTTCTTGTAATGGGGAGAATTATCTCATAAATTTTTAGTGTGTTAGCTGATTGGTCGATAAGGGATCATTCCATTATATCAAAAGGGGATATTTATTGTGTTTACGCATGTTTTCATTACAACGGGTTGTTATAGCGAATGTCGGGGGAATTTATTGGGTATTCTGAAACGCAACTTGGTTGTAAATCATGATTTTGATCTCTATCGGCGGTCTGCGACGTGTTGAATTTTTATGAAAATCGAAATGGTATTAAGTCCGATAATGAAGGCTTAGGACTCGATGGAAGGTCAGATGTGTTAGCTTGATAAATTTTATTAGATTTTTCGTTCAAGAGATTTTTGATTTATTTTTGGATGGAAATTTGTTATAGATATAATTGCTTGTACGAGTCTTTAATTTAAGGACATTAATGACAAACTATCAATTAGCGAATAGTTATGGATTCAAACTTTATTGTAATAACATAGTGTTAAATGCCAACATTTTTGTTCATCTTTATGACCTCGAAACAAAAGAAAATTGAAGGAAATTAGAACCTCTCCCCTGAAGCATCGTAGCATTATCTATATATTTAAAAATAATTGGCAAAACTTAAGGACCGGTAATCCAGCCCCAACCGGGCCGATTTAGACAATTTTTATGTCATCTGAAAGCTTATGACCCCTGGATATGTCTTCAGTGGTCGCCTTCCCCCACCCTCCCATTTTCAAGAGAAATAAAAAAAAAACGCAACTTCACTCAACTTCTAATATTTATATAATTAACAAATACAACAATATTTGTATAATAAACAACAATAAACAAATACAACAATATTTGTATAATAAACAACAATAAACAAATACAACAATATTTGTATAATAAACAACAATAAACAAATACAACAATATTTATATAATAAACAATAGTAATTATATAATTAACAAATACAACAATATTTGATTTTGTTTGCAATAGAGTCCCGCCAATCTGGACTTGATGGGACATCACAGGAAGTCCGGATTGAACGGAACTTGCCTTAAAATGCACGTAATACAAGTTTTAGATGGGTAAAACTATAAAAATCGATGTTTTTCTTCATAAATATGCATACAACTTTTCCGATAGCTTAATTTTATTTTTAATACTACTGTAAGAACCTAATGAACCTAAGTTTTTAACCTACATATTAATGTAGGTTAAGAAGAACTGATGTAGGTTTTTTAAAATCTCGTCCGGATTAACGTGACTTTACTGCATTTTTTTATATATAATTTTTGAACTCCATTCATAATGACTCGAAAAATACCGATAATAGCAAATGACATTTAATTGTAATTTAGCTGATACTGATGATAAAAGTCGACATTAAATTGTAATTTTATGGATACTGTTAGAATAGAGACTTGTGTAAGGAATTCACATTCGAAAAAAAAAAAAAACTAAATCTTTAAAGATTGCGATAAAAAGCAGATCTTAGGGGGTATCCGGATCCAATACACATTATCCGACGCATAGTTCCGATAATGTATTGTTGTAATCGGTATCTGGTTTCTTAAAAATTAAGCTGCGTGGTAGGAGTTAATAAATGTGGTTGTCAACTGAAAAGCTTTTGTTTTGCTGATTTTTAAGTTTAATTTTGTTCCAAATATTATCCACCGTGGTTACAGTGGTGATTTAAAGCATCTATACAAACAAGTTTCTAATCAGGACTACTTCGATTAACAGATGCGTAGCTTTTTTACGAATCTAGAAATTTGTTTTCCTGCCATGTTAGTCTTATGGTAGGAAAGAGGCTTTGACTGAGATTCGTAATGGAATGGAAGCCAATGATCCCGGACCTTGGCAAACATTCGGCGACAAAATGAAGGTTCTAGAAAATACTAGAATTTTGGCCTCGAGATTTTTAATATAAACAGTTTTTATTATTCAAACAGACAGGTATTTTTTCGACCTGATAAATTTACCTGCTGAATACTATCTATAAATTGGGACATGCGACATTCGTGATACAATAGTCGTTCAAAACGCGCCATAGTGCACACCGCTAGACCTAAAGCTGCCAAATGTGGCGGGTAGTTACTTCGTGGGATGTAGTAGGTATTCGCTGAAAACGGATTTTTAAAAATTTTTAGCTAGGTTTTTAATTAAAAATGTATCAAAAAATTTTTTCTCATTAACTTAGAAACATACCATTACACAAAAACCATTTTCGCACCATTTTAAAATTCAAAACGTAAGCTTTATCAGTGATACCAATTTTATTTCCGTACAAGTTTTTCTCTAATTTCAATAAATTTCCTAAAATTTTAAGAACATATTATAACAATACTTTTCATTATTTTATACACACGCGCGTTGTTGCGACGATACTAAGTTATTATATTTTAATGCTACGATGCGATTATTTAAAACATTTTTGGTGTGTACGTTAAAGTTGCTATAAAGAGAAATTTTTGAAAATAATATAAGGCATTACTAGCCCCGCCTTCGGCGATAAGCTGATCGTTCGTGATTCTAATAGTCTGTGTGACTATGCTTGCAATTTGGCGAAATAAATTGGCGGTTGTTGAGGCTCAGGGACTCTGCCAAAGTTTTATTTGGCGATATATCTTGAAAATGGAGGACGATGGGAAGGGGCAAGCGACCATTGGTGGCATATTTAGAGGTCATAAGCTTCCATATGAAATAAAAATTGTCGAAATCGGTCCAGTGGTTGAGGCTGGGGGCTGTTTGAACTAGTGTTCCTTAAACATCGATAGACTATCGATACTATCGAAGCCAAGTCGATAGTATCGGTTTTCGGAACTATCGACTGAAACAATCGATAGTATCGACTTTCTCAAAACTACAGATACTTTCGATAGTATCGATAGTTTTCTCTCGGGAAATACTATCCATAGGCGCATTTTCACAGTTTAAAAACTATCGACTGGAACTATCGATAGTTTTAAAAATATCGGCTGGAACTATCGATAATTTCAAAACTATCGACTGAAACAATCGACTGGAACTATCGATACTACCGATAGTTTCAAAAATATCGATTGAAACAATCGACTGGAACTATCGATAGTTTCTAAACTATCGACTGGAAAAACACCTATCGACAGTATCTCCGGGGAGAAAACTACAGGTACTTTACAGATACTTTCGATAGTATCGATAGATTTCTCTCGGGAAATACTATCAATAGGCGCATTTTCAGTTTAAAAACTATCAATTGGAACTGTCGATACTATCAATAGTTTTAAAACCATCGACTGGAACTATCGATAGTTTCTCAACTATCGACTGGAAAAACAACTATCGACAGTATCGCCTTGGAGAAAACTATAGACACTATCGATAGTTCAGTCGATAGTTCGGAAAACTATCGATAGTTGAATATCGATATTTAAGGAACACTAGTTTGAACGTTTTTCCCCATAGAGAATGTACAGAGAAGTGGTGTTTATTCGATTTAATTCGAAAATGGAAAGTGGTGAGGGGCAGGCGATCCTTGATGACATATCTAGGGGTCATAAACTATCATAAGAAATAAAAATTGTCGAAATCGGTGCAGTGATTGAGGCCGAACGTTTTTCCCCATGAGAATATTATTGTTTATTATACAAATACTGTTGTATTTGTTTATTATATAATTATTATTGTTTATTATATAAATATAATTGTTTACTATATAAATATTATTGTTTATTATACAAATATTGTTGTATTTGTTTATTAATATAATTGCTTTGATAATTAAACAGAAAAACCATTACACAAATAACCTTCATATTTTTATAGCATGAACCGACTGACTAGAATCGTTGAAAAAACCTACTTAAAAAGCTGAACTTTACATGAAACGGAACTATTAAAATGGCCACCATCTTGAAACGGAATTATAAAATAAAAAACCCTTACACATACGTCATTTTCAATGACTTCAAGGACTTTCCTACCAAATTCGAATAAAATAGAATTGTGGGTATGGTTTCGACTGCTTAGCAAACAAATTTACAGACAAACAGACGTACTGCCGAATGGTCGAGTTAGAACAGAACTTCACTTCTCTCAGTCAATAAACACAAAATTAATGAAAAATACAAAACTACCGCATCTTTAACATTCACCATCACACACCAAATAAAACAACCCAAACAATAACCAGCACTCTATCAAATTCCCTTCTTCGTCGACGCACTGAAGCGGCGACGACGTAAATGTCGGCAAACACCCATCTCTTTGTATGCAAACAACAATTCCCAAATCCGATCCCCAGTTCTCTCCTCTAAAAGAGGAGCCGGTCAATTAGCCGGCCCTCCAGGATAATTTCCCCCAGAAGCACGGTAATAACGGTGACCATCGTCCATTCGGAATCTATTTTGCGGAGTTCTCCGAGGGGAGTCCTTTGACGTTATGAATGATGGGGCTTTTGAATAGTGCTAATGTACTCCATAAAGCCCTGGGCGTCATAACACTCGCACCCCTGCTTTTGGAGGGGATGATACAGTGACAAATATGCATATTGTCTGATTGTCAGAAAGGGTGGTGATGGGACGTAAATTTCGGTGAAGAAGCCGCCTTTGCCGGAATTATTGGGATGATGATTAGAGATGACGCGGCCATCACAAAGGAGGATTAATACGATGCAAAATATGTTTCTCAAGGATAGGAATGCACACAATTGTGCACAAGAGCCGCTAACTTTTCAGGTTCTAAAAATATATACATTTTTAAAAAAATTCAAATTTTTATCGAATTAAGTGAGTATTTGATACTTAATCAATCCAATTATACACCTCATTTTTAATACTTCTACTTTCATCACAATAAACGCACTACAACTTTCTTTACAAGTCACGAGTTTCTAAAGGTAAAAATTCCCTTCTCTGGGTACTTAAGCGTTCTGCGCATTCATTTCTGCCTTTTTTCACGCCGGCATGTAAGCTTTCAACAACAACGCGCCGCTCAGGCGTAAACTTCTGAATACTGGTCATGGAGCTACGTAAAAATTGAATACTTTACCTATGAAGAAATAACGTAATATCCTAAATGCCTAAATAAAAGAAGATTAAGCCATATATTGTCTCTTCCATGATCAAAATGAACTACATTTCACCTTTTTAAAGCCTGATCTTATATATATATATATATAATAACAGCATAAAAATTCCGATTATAATATATAGTAACCGATTTATCATATTGACCGTAATATATATGTCGCAAGACTATTTTGTCACAGATAATTTTCGGTCCTCCATTCTAGCCCCAAGTTAACCAAGGAGGGCCGATTTAGATGATACAAGATTAAAAAGTTGTTTTTTCAAAATGCTTTTATTACGGTACTGAGTAGAAAATACTTCTTTAATCCAAAATATGGAAGTCAAAATTAGATCGTAAAAGAATGAAGCGCTGATAGAATACTCGAAGTAAATTGGAATTAGATCTTAAAAGAATGAAACGCTGATAAAATACTCGAAGTAAATTGGAATTAAATCGTAAAAGAATGAAGCGCCGATAAAATACTCGAAGTAAATTGGAATTAAATCGTAAAAGAATGAAGCGCCGATAAAATACTCGAAGTAAATTGGAATTAAATCGTAAAAGAATGAAGCGCTGATAAAATACTTGAAATGAATTGGAATTAAATCTAATTCATAATATATTTCATCATATTCATTCTTATTTATAGTATATTTTAAATGATACTTATAACAGATAAAAATATGACACGCTTTGTATTTCTTAGCTTAGCGAAAGAAAAATATGTATTTTGTACTTTCTCTCTTCGAACGATTGCGTGCAATATTTGTTACAGATCTTCAATTTTCGTGCCAAGACCGCACACCGAATTTCATTGTGTGACTAGTTCCGTTTTAGAGTATCACGTTCACACATAGAGTATCACGTTTAGAGTATCACGTTCACGAATAGACAAAGTTATTGCCGGGAAACTTCAAAATCAGCAAATCCAGAATCAACAAAGACAAACCGTTGGTGTAAAAGATAAATTTTCAATGTAAAACCCAATGGACTTAAGAACGCCAAATCTTGGTGGTACAGAGTATAGTAACACTTCGATTAACCGCTACTCGTTTAACCGTCAGCTTTTGTTATCCGTCATCGTCTAAAAAGTAACGTAGGTTTATAGTATTACAATAAATAACTTAACACAATGAAATTCTTTAAAAATTAAAATTGAACAAGGATGAAGAAGTTAAATGAATCCATCAGATGAACTTTATCAAGGTGTCGCTATCAGCGGGGATTCTGAATATAACAACTGGAATACTTTTCTGCATGGGATTCCGACAAAAGTCAAGAAAAATTCCCCAAAGAGAATTTTACTGGAAGCCCATGTGACCCCGAAGTATTCCAGATTTGAAAAAAAAGAAGAAAATATCCAAAAAATACTCAATAAATGTCTTTATTGCCAAGAAAGAGAAGTAAGAAAAAAAATACTGAATAAATATGTCTTTATTGCCAAAACACAGAAGTAAGAAAAAGACAAAACTTACTTTCTGCCATCTAAGATGCAAACACGCACACTACATTTTGTACTTTCGAAAGATCGAGTCGTTTCTTATTTTAATATTGTTCTTATTAATTTGTGTTCTTACGTCAAATGTCATAATTTTTATTTGTTTATAGTATTAAAATGCATTTCTGTGCATAACTACTTTTATATTGAAGTTGATATTAATCGTTTTGTTAAATTAAATACAATATGTTTTTATCATTCATTTTTTTTAAAAATTATTTCCATTTTCGTTCCATGCCAGCAGTTAAATGAAATCACATTTCTTCACATATACATTAAGCAGGCATATTTACGGATCCTACCATGGTTTAGATTGAGGTCGCTTTTCATTGGCTCTCAGCGTCACGTGACTTCGCTTGCTTCTGAATGATGTCATAGGAGCGCTCTTAGTTTGGATTTTGATTTCTGTCTTAGCTACTGTATCATGGAGAAACCAAAATTATCTTTATCTTGAATTCATCACTCCTTTTAGAAATATCCAAACAATCGTAATTAAAAGATAATTTGGTTTTTCCATGATACAATAGTTAAGACAGAAATCGAAATTCAAACTAAGCGCGCTCCTATGACATCATTCAGAAGCAGTGAAGTCACGTGACGCTGAGAGCCAATGAAAAGCGACCTCAATCCAAACCATAAATATGCATTAAGCAGGGGCGAATCAAGAATTTCGGTCCGGGGGAAAGTCATAAAAAATTTTGTACCTCATGGTTTATGTAAACACTTTGACTTCACAGCCTTTCCTCACCTGACAATAAGAATCATAAAGAACGCTTACCATACTTTTGATATCGAACCCAATCGGTGCGCGTTTAGTCATCTGCGGTTGGCAATACTTTGAATGCAAATAAAACGGGCTTTTGACGCATACTTACGGATCCTGCATAGTAGAGAATGAGGTTGCATCTCATTGGCTCTCAGCGCCACGTGACTTGTCTTGCTTCTAAATGATGTCAAACTAAACTGTACTTACCATTTCTGAAGGTTCGTCCTTTATTAGTTTTATTCTAAAAATGTATTCATCATTATCTTGAGAAACATCCAAATAATCATAATTAGAAGGTAGTTTTGATTTCTCCATGATGCGATAGCAGAAGAACAAAATAACCATTAAAATCCCGCCTAAGCGCAGTGCTAATGACGATATTAAGAAGCCAAGTCACGTGACGGTGAGAGCCAATGAGAAGAGACCTCGCTTTCTACTATGTAGGATCCGTAAGTATGCGGTTTTTATACGCAGCTGCAATGACGGCTTTGTGGACATGATTTTGTGAGTTGGAGATGAGAACGGGTGAATGATATACGTGCGCGAGATCAGGTGATGAGTTCTGGCAATATTTTCCGTATTAGAGAAGTATTTTTTAAAAACTTATTTTATAGTTTTGATTTCTCCAGTGAAGAGTATTATGATTTGGATTAATAATAAATCATTTTAAGAAAACTTGATCTCGTAACTGTGCCATCTCCACGAAATTTTCACTGTCAATTCTGTTAAAAGGGTGAAACACACTCTCGTCAATAACAAGAACAAGCAGCTGTACTGATTTTAAATAAAATCAGGAATTCTGGTTTAGCTTTGGGGGGTGCAGCCCCACAGCACCCCTCTCCTGGATTCGTCCCTGGTATTAAGATATTTCTTTTATCCCTGACACCTTTGGGCCGGACGGTGACAGTTAATTGAAATTTCACTGTATTCACATTGGAATATTTCAATTATAATCATCTGATCAATGAATTTCATGTACAAGTTCCGAAATTTCATTCTCCGGTACAAATGGATTCAAAACAAATTCTTTCTCTTATTTAAAATCAGACAAAAATTGGAAAAGAATATGGCCGCCCTTCTAGGAGGACGCCATTTTTTTTTTTTTTTTTTTTTCTCTACCGAATTGTATCGGCAATTTTACTTAATTTTTAAGCAAATTGAAACGAATTTTGGAATAAATATTTTTTTTTAATTCTGGGATAACAGTCTTTTATGCTAAAAATCCGAAAACCTCGTATCTCTCAAAGATACAATTCCAGAATTCAGGTAAAAATTTGATGATTGGTTTTTGACTTCGAGCGGAAGGCTTATCCATTAGCGAAGCCTCCATTGAAAGTTCAAAAGATGGCTGTTTGAGATTCTTCGGTACAAAACAAATTCTTCCTCTTATGGCAAATCAGACAAAAATTTGATGATCGCTTTTGACTTCGAGCCGAATCCTTATCCATCAGCGAAGCCTCCATTGAAAGTTCAAAAGAGGGCTGTTTGAGATTCTTCGGTACAAATGGATTCAAAACAAATTCTTCCTCTTATTGCAAATCAGACAAAAATTTGATGATCGGTTTTGACTTCGAACCGATTCCTTATCTATCGGCGAAACCTCCATTGAAAGTTCAAAAGAGGGCTGTTTGAGAAAGTGAATTGATTTTAAGAATTGACAGGTAGCGATGCTGCCGATTAGTTGTGAAGAGGGAACGACAGAAATCACACCTACTGTCTGTCAACACCTGTTGACAAGGGCGTTTCTCGAGGTGGCAACATCGAGGGATCAAGCCGGGTCAACCCCGCCGCCTTGTGACCAAAAAGGAAATAACCTGAGCACTTTTGAAGTTGCAACTTGATAAATTAATTATGAAGAGTGCAAAGAAAATGCTTTGAGTTATATATAAATGAAAAAAAAAATAATAGTTTTCAAGTTAGGAGAGGAGAATTCTAAATTACACTTGATATAATAATTTAGTTTCATGAAGAAAGGTGGGGCTTATGAAATACTTGATAATTTTTCATGCATTTTATTCTACAAATAAGAAAATTTAAACTACAGTACAACCCCGATTAACCGAACTAAAAAGGGTAAGCTGTTTCGGATAGCGATTTTGTCGATAAAACCACGTGCGTCTATTACTATTTTATATCTAATTATAGTATGCAATTTTGAAATGTTTTTGAGTGTGAAAAACTCTCTTTGTAGGCTACGCTTATTTCTCTAAAATCTAAAACTGTAGAGGGACGAGACTCATGTTTATATGGAATGCCGCTGTTGAAGAATTAATTCAATTTCAGGAACCATTTTTATTAGATGGCCAAGTTCCACGACACAGTACATTAAAAGGTACAAGACGCAAGACAGAGAACAACAACATAAGACAAGTACACAGAAGAAGAAGAGAGAGAGGCATCATGGGAAAAACCCGGATGGCTCTAGTAGCGCCATCTACCATAAAAAAGGAGAAGACAGCGAATTGTAACCGCTACAAAACAGTGTATCCCAATCTTTTTCGTGCCATGCCTACCTAATCCTTTCTAAAATTCTTATGCCCCCTATGTATTATTTACAAAATTTTTAATATTCAAAAAATGGATTGTTCACAGAAGAAACTTAAATGATAGGTTTTAGGAAGAAATCGCGAGGAAATTATTGAGAAACATATTAAGTGAATTTTCAAAACATATGATGGAGAACTGAAATTCAAGTAAAAAATAATTTTGATGAAAGATTTTTCTATAGTATTTTAATTATTAACAATTATTAATTAATTAAATTTGGCAATATCCTTGCAGTTGATGCTTGCTGCGAAGATATTTTACGTCAGATTCCAATTGAGTTAGCTTCAGTCTCAAGTCACCCCGTTTTGCTGATTTTTTTTATTTTCGAATTGCTCCCCTTAACTATCAAAATGCCCCCCTCGTGGGGGGGGTGCCCCACGATGCGAAGCACTAATTTAAAAGCAGGAAATCTAACGTCGAATGCTGGTTGTTGTAATAAATGAGAAATCAAATTTCATGAGTTTTTTATTTTCGAATTGCTCCCCTTAACTATCAAAATGCCCCCCTCGTGGGATGGTGCCCCACGTTGGGAAACACTAATTTAAAAGCAGGAAATCTAACGTAGAATGCTGGTTGATGTAATAAATGAGACATCAAATGTCATGGTTTAATCGCTAGTACTTATAGACAAGAAATTTGCTAAAATTTTGTCCATCCACTCAGACTCAAATGGCCGATATAAATAATTAACAAAAATAACTTCTACGCGCGGCTTATCATTCCAGAGTTCGAAACATCTCCCCCCGAAATTCCCCAGCGCATCTAATTTATGATGGAAATTACAGAGGCGATTACACCCGACCAGATTACCCCGAACAGAAAATCCAAAACACGCCACTTCTCTGCAGTACTTCAAAACTCTACCCCGGGGGAACAATTCATCCTATAAAATATTGCCTTCCACCAAATCAACTTTGAAACCCATAAATAATACCCCTACTTAAAAAACACTACCAGGTCGGTCGGAAGTTCCACACAGGGAGAAAAGAAAGTCCGACTCGAAATCATATCGAAAAATCACCTCGAGAGATCTTTCCAGAAGTCGTATTTTCTTTTCTTGGCGAACGAAAAGTGATTTTTGCGGCGCCATAACTCATACCCCCATGCACACATGCCGACACATGACGGCGATTCATCATCTACCACACTTAATCTCCTTCGAGGCTGTGCCAGAGAGGCTGACCCCAAAATCCATCTGTCTTAAGGTACTTAGAAGAGGATAATCCACTAGGGCGATTATTTATCGGAACTTCGCACAAACTTCTGTCTTTGGGTCCTTATAATGTCTGTCTGTCTGTCGCAACTTTGGACGCCACGGGTGAAGGTTGGAGGTATGTTACTGTCGTAAATAAGTCCTTGCCCAACAGGATCTAGAGTAACTTCTGAA
>BGPR01047278.1:0-11833 GCA_013235015.1 Araneus ventricosus
AGGATGCCCAAGAATTATTGGACACATTACAAAAGTTTGCAAAAAATGACTAGTTACAGTAGCGTTGCCCCAATGTTGTTCCTATTTATTCTAGTTTCTACTTTATATTATTTTGTAATGTTTCTAATACGTCTCGGACACCCTGTATTTTAGCAGCAAATTTGAGGATAAAACATCAATGATATTGCCAAAATATAAACACAAATATAAGTCAAAGAGTTTATGGCAAATAAAATGGTAATATCCTTTCATTCAGATAGATACATAGATAGGTGCATAGACTGCAAAATCATAGTAAATAATAGCGCCATAAACATTGTGACACTTATACGCAATGAATTTTTTTTTTTTCAAAACACGTTGAAATAATGTGACGGATATAACACATTATGTCAAGAGGAGAATTTTTCTTTTTAAAATCATTAAAATGACATGCAAATTAAACTAATAATTTTTAATGTCGAAATAATATTTATATTGTATGTAAGATAATCCATCAGAATTTCTATAAAACTATGGAAAAAGTTCAAAAACACTGAATTAAAGTGGAAACAATAAAAGTAATCAGTTTATTGAGCTACGGGAGCTTTTCAGGTTAAATATTTCTACATATGATTATACTATATAAATATTTCTACATATGATTATAATATATAAATATTTCTACATATGATTATACTATATAAATATTTCTACATATAATTATACTATATAAATATTTCTACATATGATTTTTACTTTGAAATTTAAGTGACTAATTAAATACAACCTCATTAATGAATTGGATTACATTTCCAGTCTCTGTTGCGAGAGTAATTCTAATTAAAATTCGTAATTTACATTTAAAACCATAACGAAAGACTCTGAATATTAGAATTTGTTCAGCTCCAAGAAGGTTTAAACTTTTAAAAAAGGATTTCTTAATGTTCTTATGAGTAAGTTATGGTACGACATAACAACTACTATTTTTGATTTTCGCTGTTACAAAACAGCCGGTGTAGAGAAGATAAATAATAAATAAAATATATTATTGCTTAACAAAGATTCGTTAAGCGCTTCGAATATTCACTATAACGTATGAACCATAAGGAGTTGTTTTTTAATAAGATTATGCAATTGTGAAGCTTTTTTCACCCGAAATTTTTCTTTAGTTTTACTCCCAAGTTACTTGGTTTTCTGGCAAGCTTAAGTCCAGAATGCGAAAGCAGTCCTTTTTTAAATTTTCTATGTCAGTATTCTTCCATAAATTCTGCTTAAATTGATTCATCATGGTTAGGTCGAACATTCTTACATTTATCATCATTACAAAATAACTCGCATTCATATGTCTCTGTAATAATAATGATCAATATATGAAACCCCCAAATTTTTGTCATTTATCATCATACTTGCGAGGAATTTTCAGTTTATTCATAGAAAAGAATTACATCTCACGTAGATGGTTGCAAATCACTTTTGCTTGTGCCGGCACCGTTTCTACTTGGAAAATCTTTTATGTTTCCGACTCTCTTTCTCTCTCAAACTTAGCTTAGGCATGTACAAAAGCACTTCTCCTCACACTGAAATACATAGCAGTAATCCAATGTAATAGAAGAAAGTTTTTTATGTTTTTCACTGAATACAGATCTTTAATCAGAAATACTTGATGCATCAACTTAAAAAGCTGTTTAGTTTTCAAAATAAATAAATAAATAACGGTTAATCTGTACACATGGATTATTCTGGGATGAAACATTTAGAAATTCCATTAAGATGATCCATAACTTCAATTCCTGCAAAACTTTTAACCAAAATAATTTGAAAATACTGAGAAAAAGAATAGCATTTACTTTATCTGGTTATGTATATGATTCCATAGAAAACACAAAAACTGGTTGTCACTTGAATTGAATTATGATAACTTGCACTATATATAAATTTAACGCTTAGTTTAGTTTAGTTTAGTTACAATAACGTCCTTTTTTGAAGCAACACGAGGACTATTCTGGAACGACGTCGTAATTTTGAACCGTGGTCAAACGGCAAGGACGACACCCGAGGTGGCACTTCCCTCTCCAAACTTCCGCACCACATCAGCGGTAGAACGTTTGACCCATGACATCAGATTTAACGTGCTCCAGGCCTAAAAACACTACGGATCTTAGTAGAATTGTAATTCTAACCCGGAAGTCCAGACCTGATCACTAGGCCACCGTGGCCCTAAATAGGGAAAGTAACTGGGGTTGACATATTTGAACAAAAAGCAGTCGTTCTGATTAAAATCTTTATTGCAGAATCAGAATGCCTTTTTATAGAACAAACAAGTTAGATTTTTAAATGAAATTGTCGGAGATTCGAGTTCATGATTATTTGGAATGTTCGTCGCGAAGTCGCGCGTATCACCCGCAAACGTCAAATCGTACAAAGGGTTCAACTGGTAACTAGTAAATAAGTTACCTTTTTTAACTTCGAACCGAAGAAAGCCCTTATTTTTGGATGTATTAGATAAGAAATCCCTAGTTTAGCATTTGGAAGACGCTCGTGAAGCTCAGTTAAATATATATATAGGATCATGTTTTAATGAAGGTGAGGTGTAGTCCATTTTGGTCATGGAAGAGACAATATTTGGCTTAATCTTCTTTTATTCAGCCATTGAGGATATTAGGTTATTTCTTCATGGGTAAAGGATTCAGTTTTCACGTAGGTCTATGACCAGTATTCAAAAGGTTACGCCTGAGCGGCGCGTTGTTGTTGTCAGCTTACATGCTTGAATCAAAAAGGGGAGATAGGAATGCTCAGAAAGTTAAAGTACCCAAAGAAGGGAATTTCCCCGGAAAAGACTTGTGACTCGAAAAGAAAGTTGTAGTGCGCTTATTACGATGGAAGTAGAAGTAATTAAAATGAGGTGTCGTTAAAAGTGATTTAAGGAAGTTAAAAAATTAAAATATTATATATATATATAAGATTTTATTTTAGATTTGGTTATTTTGTTTAATTAATGAATTTTTAGTTTTATTAATGTAATTGCATGTCTTGTTTACTTTGTTTTTGTATGTTCATATATAAAAAGTTATATTTTGGTTCAAGCTATATATTTGTGCACTTCGAACGTGGTCCAATAGTTAATTTTAAAACATTTTGACATAAGCATATATTTCCAATTGAAAAAAATGTTTTAAATGACATAAAGAATTAAATTTTATGCTATTTTAGCCAATAAATACATGGCTGAAAAAATTACGAAGTCTAAACTTTCATACAGTTGCCCGGCCCTATTAGTCCTCTTTAGTAAAATATTCTTGACACACCGACATTTTTAACAAAATCGTTCCATTCATCTGCGACTAAAACTGGCCGAGTTATGAAGCTTTCAATTTCATAATTTTAAGCCAATCAACGACCTCATCGATAAAGCGTTTCGTGCCGTTTGGCAGGTCTTCCTCGAGGCCGAAATTAAAATCGTCTAAAACAACGATATTCAATATTTAATAAATCTGTCAGTTTCAGTCGCAGGACCAAAAAAAAATACGACGGAATGAGATCGATTTAACCACGGAAATGTAACTGTTCTATTAATAGGACAAATACAAAGAAAGATAACAGTGAGAGACAAAAGAGGAGAAACTGATGAATTCTTCCTTTATAGTCAATTACTCGTGAAAGCTTAGTTCGAAAGATTTTGTTTCATACAATCGCTTGAGCAAACCTTTAAATAGCGTACACGAAAAAGAATCTTTCCAGGTGTTTTCTCTTGTACTATTTTCTTTTGCATCTCCATGTGATTTTAAAGCTACTTTCTACATCTGGAAATCTGCCTGGATAACTCTCGCGTTTATCTACACCTTCAAAGATCTTGCAGCCAATGCCCAGTTCGCTCTTTGTGGCTCAACTGCCTTCAAACAAAGACCTCGTACAATTTTCCATTCTGCGTGCAGCAACATGTTCCACGCAAAATAAACAAAGTTTAATTGCCTGATTTATCCTTAAAGTTCAGCTAAGACTTTTCAAGTCACTCAGTACAAGAACTTATTAATGCAATTAAGTTCAATTAAGAGTTTCTTTTACTGGTATTGGAATTTACCAAACTATTAAGTTTCAATGCATGTGCACGAAATATTGTAATATTCCGTTAAATCCGCTTTAGCCATATCAAGAATGGCGAAATACCAGCCCAAATAATAATGTTTCAATACATAATAGCTTTTTCTCTAATATAAGCCCATTTTTTTATTTTAGCCAAATGAGGCAGTCAGGTTAAACACGTATAAAGTACAAAGAAACTTGAAAAAACTAATTTTCAACCATTAAATATAGTTTAGGGTAGTTGGATTTTTTCCTCAATAGACGAAGTAGTAATGAAGACTGATCAATGAACTTGAAATACTTCAGTTAATCTATACTTATAAAAGGCAATGTTTGTGTGCGTGTGTGTGTGCGTGTGTGTGTGTTTGTCGGCGATGTCCAGACGAATCTATCGCACTTACAGCCATGAAATTTGGTACACAGGTAGTCGTAATGGTGACTGAATGCACCTCGAAGCCGAAATTTTAAATTTTAATCTAGAATTTTTTTTATTTAATGTTTTGTGTTGTTTTGGTTGATTTTTCGCACTAATTTCTCAATAGAATAGTTACGAATAAGTTTACGATAAAAATATATACACCATCGGAAAGAGCATGCGATTTCCGTTCTAATGAAGTTAGTTTTGAATTTCTAACGTAATTTACTGAATTTTGAGAATTTTTTTAAAAATTGTCACTTTCTCCTTATGTTTTTAACTGTCAATGTTTTTTTCCCTCGCATCCAACGTTCTAATAAACCTATGATTTTCAGTTTTTTTATGGTAACAACAGAGGTATTTATCTCTCATTTAAAACAAGAACGGTTAAAATATCTTTGTCCGTTCGTTTTTAATAATTTTTTTTCTTAAAGGGTTAAAAAAATTCTTTTCGAATGAAGTTCTTTCTCCGGAACGGTGAGTTTCTCCCTGGCTACGGCTAGCGCCATCTGTTGGAATTATTCTCTCCTCAATTTTTAGCATGTTTTGCTAGGAATAATTTGAAATCATTTCGTTGGACGCAAGGGTTTAGTCGTAAATTAAGCAGTGCTGGAAGATTCTGACATGGGTGATAAGTTGGCTTTGAACTTCTAACGTAATTCGCTGAATTATGAGAGAATTTTTTTCGTGATGATCTAAAAGAGTTTCTTTACCATCTGCGTAAAATGTGCCATAGCTTTTCACGCAAGCTCCAGGGGGGTGACGAAGGGGGTACTGTCGTGACCTTGAAACGTCACGGTACTGTGGTTTGAGACTGTATTGCATCAGCATAACTTAGATACACCATTGCTGTATATTAAAGATTTTCACGTTGCAATTTTTTTTTTATTATTGTTTTGGAATAACGTACTCTGTACTGCTTTTCTACATGTCATTATCGCGGGAAAATCAATGTGTATCTTTTGTTTTGATTTTGTTTCAAAACTTTTTCGTGTTATTGTGGGCGATTTTTTTTTCATGTTTTTGAAGTCCTGATTCCACGGGCAACGCCGTGCGCGTTCTGCTAGTACAGAAATAAAACAGTAATAATTTATTTTCATTTCCGATCATTGAGTAAAAATATTTCCTTCTCAAATTTGCATTTATAAGCAATTAATTTCTACTAACAGATACAGCGCTTTTCCCAACAAAAACATCGGAAATATTATTCAGATTAGTTTGAAATTAAAAGAAATTTCGAATTAAATTCCTTTAAATGAAAGAAAGGTGTTTGTTTCGAAAAAAAAATTACATTTCAAGAACATTTGACGTTCTTGTAAATTTCCAAATGGAACAACTATTGATTTTTTTTAAAAATTGTCGTCTAAGAAATAAAAAAACCAATAAAAATAACGATTTTTTTATATGAGAAGCAGAATGAAAACAAAACACTTAAGATAATTATTAGAATTCGAAGACTTTCCGTACTCATGAAAATTAAGACTTTAATGCGATAATATGCCGCTTGTTAATGGGTTACATAATAATACTGACGATTAAAGGTTTTCCCTTCCATTCGCCATTTTTAACGAACTGAAAAGATTTTGGTAGTTAGTCGCCCGATCAATTGTTGTTTTATTTGCGTTTCAAACCTTAAGAATTTTCTTTCTACAGAACGATTATATGGGCTTCATTTCTTTTCGTCGGAAAAGAATCCTTCATAAACTTCAGGTTCATTATGTTATACAGGTGCCAAAATCTCGCTTTTAAACATTCTATAAACTAAACAAATTATGAGGAAGAATTCAGTGTGATATTTTTGCAAGAAGTCCTTCAACAGATTATGATAAATATTGGCAATTTTAGAGCTTTAAACACTTAGAATGTTTATTTGCCTCGCATTCTATATTCTATTCTAGTGTTTGAAATCAATTACCATGTGCAGGATGAGATAGTGATTGATTCCAGGTCACTGAAGCTGTCGCAGAATCGCTAATATCATGGCATTATTCCTGAAGTAAAAGCAATCTAGTTTTTCAATAGACAATGTTTCCTCTTTATTTTATCGTAGAAAACTGAGAAAGACAGAATTTCACAGACAGAATATTAATATGCAATTTAATACAATAGTAACCACTTGTAGTGATCACGGATGTAACGATTAGTCGGTTGTACTGATCAAAATAGCGAGGAACGGATCTCCCGTAACCAAACATACTAAAATTCCGCCGGTTATAGTGATCAACAATTCACTTGTAATGATAAGTTTGAATGAGATGTCCCCACAGAATATGAGGACACTGATGATGACAAGGAGGCAGAAGAGAAACCATCATCAGATGAAGAAACTCTCCACGCCCTTCTTACCAGTAGTACAGTCCAATACCTGGATGAAACTGTTAATGAGCATTATGAACGGGTTATCGAGTGAATACTTGTAAACTCAAAAAAATACTCTCGATAACTTCTTTAAGAAAGCTTTAAAAATTAAATATGTACGAATTCTTTTTAGTTCTGCACATTATATGAATTTTCTTTTTCTAATTAAAACGAATGAGTATCTACCAAGAATGTTGTATCCTGTTTCTTCTGTTATTACCATATACCTGTAGATTTGTATTACTTTTAAGGCATTTTGGATGTACTGATCACTTTGGCTTTGATCCAAAGTGATCACTTGAAGCGGCGTCCACTGTAATATATTTTACATTAGACACCTCAAGACAATTAAGACGAACGAAATGATACGATTGGCATAAAAAGGGCTACTATTCTAAGAAAATTTCTACCTTTGTTACTTTGAATACTCAATTTCATACATTAAATACTATTTAGAATGTGTCTGGCTTTGGGAATAAATGACGTATTTTTAATTTACTTATTTTTTGTACATTTCTTAGAAGTTTAGATCGAATAATACTTGCGCATAATAATTAATTGATAAACGAGAATTCCTTGACCTTAACAAAATATCTCAAGAAAAATGAATTCACTTATTACTAATTCACATAATGATATTTTTGTGATTTCTCAACTTTAAGCAGAAAATAATTTACAGTAAAATCTTTCACTAAAATCGAAAAATTTGTATGGTAATTATTTGCGACAATATTAAGTTATCGAGATTCGTCGCTTTCGTTAATTGTGTTTATTTGTGAAAGCAGGAAACAATATCGGTCGGTTCCTTATAGATTTCTTTTAAAAGTAGATTGCTTAATCAACAGTAGTGTAATAATAGTTATAGAGTGAACTATCATTCAATTCCTTCACAAAATTCTTTAGTATACTATCGCAAAATTATAATAAAAAATTCAACACGTCAAAAACTCTGCATTGTATCTATCCATAATTGCTATTATTCAACTCATATAACACTTTTTTATGTTTAACCGTCTTGCATTATGACAATCTCTACGAAAACATTTGTTAATTAAAATTATTAAACTTACTACATAGAAATAATAAAAAAAATATTTTTAACATTTGGACAAACATCGATTCATAGTATAGTAAATCCTATATTCAACGAACTTCGGATTTAACGGTTTAAGTTTGATTATCGTTCTTTAGCCTTTTTTCCGCTCCTTTAATACGCAGTTGCAAGGAGTATTTTTTTACTAATTTGATATCTACAACAAATATTTTTTCATTTACAAACGCAGCAAAATTTCAAATTTAAAATACTATTTTAAATATTGTTCATGAAATATGTCTCTGTTTAACTAACTTTCTTCACAATTAGTCCGTTAAATTAATAGTTAATTGCATTTTCAAGCTTATGAACTAAAATTAAAAACAAAAATTACGTGGAAACCATGATTATCTGATATATTCTTTGGTCTCATATAACTTAAGCAAAATAACTTTCACATAACAGAATGTGTCAAACAATTAGATAGTAGAAAAAATTGAGTTTTCGAAGGATATTAAATGCAATATCGGTTATTTTGCTTTAAGATTTTTTTTTTTGTATATAACTCTCAGTCTGAAAGTATCAAAACATAAAGTTTTTTTTCTTTTTCTTGCAACCTTTATTTCCACTGTTGCATTTTAGAATTCACCTCTAGAAATATTTTAAGAAAATATTTGACTTCATAATAAGTGGAAGCTTTTAAATATTGTTGTTTCAATAAACTTCACAAGTTATTCTACATATCATGGTATACACCGTCGTAGAGGATATATTTATCAATCATAAATCTTGAAATCGAATTTTTTGACATGGAGGAATACTTCATGGATTATTAAAATGATTTGAACATCTTCAAGTGAATCTTACTTGAAGCCTGGAGAAGTATATTTAATTAACAACAATTTTTATCTCCAATGAGTTTAATGAAGTTGATAATTTACTTTCTGCAAAGCATGCAATTTACGCACTTTTGTTCTGTATAGCAATATGCATTTCCAGTAAAATACATTTCCACATCTTACAAATTAAGATAACAGATATATTTTTCTCCTAATCAGTTGTACAGTCATAGAATTCAGCAGTCATTACATGTTGATTCCTTTCAATCAACTCTGGATATCGCTTAAGTTTCTGATATCTACTCTTCGCATTCGTTGAGCATTTTTACATTTTAAGGGGACATACAACTATTAATCCTCAAAATTTTTCGATTTTATGAAAAAAAAATATATTATTCCTCTGTCTTTTCTGAGCAATTTAAAACAATCAGCGTTAAAAAATTACCATAATTATGAATGTTATGAAGGAAAATGTATCAGCTATTCAACGTAAACATTAAATATGGCCATATATATTATTTCTCCAAATCAGTCATAGAATTCAGCAGTCATTACATGCTGATTCCTTTGAATAAACTCTGGATATAAGCTCTATATCTCAAAATGTTTGTTTATATTGAGCGCACGATATCTCAAGAACTATTGATTATTTTTACATAACATTTTTACTGAATATGTATTGTATTATGATCTACAAATTGAACCACAGTTTTGTAAATATTCTCTGGGGTTTTGGAAATGTTGGAATTTTAACAATTTTTAACATTTTTTATTTTAAATTGGTATATAAATTAGAAATTAAATTTAAATGTTAACAACTTGAGGTTCAGTTTCTTAAACAGACTGTTTGGTTTACTTATATGCCAAAATATTGTGTTTAGCCCAATATTTTATCCGTAATCATGCGCGCAAGGTGACTATCTCATTTTTCTTCAAAAATCATGCCCATATTTATTACTCTCTAAAATAAATACATATCAATAGTAAGACTTGAAAAATGAATGTGTGTACAATAACAGAAAGAACAGATATTTTTATAGAATAAACAGCTTTTGAAATGTTTTGTTTTATAAATATAATGTATCAAATTTGACAGTTTTTTCCCCATTTTTCGGAGGTTTAAAAGGAGTATGCCCCCTTAACTGAGCATTGCATGTGACAAATGAGAATAGTACGATTCCCAATGAAAATTGACTAAATTATTTAAAATAGTTCATTCGAAGATTATCAGAAATTCAAACTGTCTAATAATCCTTAACTGATTTATTATATCATGGCCATTATTACCAATAAGCTAAGCAAAAAATTCTAATACCTAAATTAGTTTTATATATGCATAAGTGAAATACGATTCATTTTAGACTTTTCTAAAGTACTTTAGAAGAATCAACAAATAATAATAAGAAGAAGAAGAATCGAATACGACGATGAGTGTGCTCTAAAACATTTATTAAATCATTAATATCAAGATTATGCAATCATATAAAAAGATTATTTTTACGGTATTAATTCAACAAAACTTATTGCATAATGACTCAGAATTATTTCTAAGCTACGGTGGTTTCATACAATTATTTAAAAATACCCACCATCTTTCTTCCAAGTTACTAAATTATAAAATAACTAGCAATATGCGCACGGCATTGCCCGTGCTATCTTGACTTCAACAAAATGAAAAAAAACCCGCCCACGAATGACATGAAAAAGTTTTGAAAACAAAATAAAACAAAAGATACGCATTATTTGAACTTAGGAAAACAGTACCGAGTACGTTAATCCAAAATAATATTAATAAATGCGACAAACCAGCATGCGAAATATGCGAGACAAAGAAACATTTTAAGACACTGCCGAAAATAATTATCGAATTCATTCAGTTAAGGTATCTTCTCCGAGAAGAACGCAATAGTATATGATGTCACCTGCCGCGACAAAGGTCACGCACCAACCAATGAGATTGTAACAATGCATGATGGGAAAGTTAATGCGTTCAGGAGAATGTCTTGCTGAGAAAGCTGGCTTGCAAAAAAACTGTTAGAACTGATCAAGGAACAATTAATTTTAAAAAAACGGAGAAAGGTATTTTAAGGGTTCTTCTTTTAAATCAAATAAGCTGAACAAAAAATGAAAATTATAGAGTTGTTAGAACGTCAGATGCGCGAATTTGAAAAAATCATTATCAAAAATTACCATAAAAGTGACTATTATTTAAAAATTTCTCAAAATTCAGTAAATTGCGTTAGAAATTCAAAACAAACCTCATTAGAACGACAATTGTTTGCTCTATCCGATGGTGCATTGATTGTTTTTCAACGATAATTAGAAACGATACTACAACCGTAAACGTGCCAAAAATGACCCAAAACAACACAAAACATTAAATAAAAAAATTTCTAGACTAAATTTTAAAATTCCGGCTTCGAGGTGCATTGAGTCACTATTCCGATACCTATGTGCCAAATTTCATGGCTGTAAGTGCGATAGATTCTTCTGGACATCGCACACACACACACGCACGCAAACATTGACATTCATAAGTATAGATGAGAGTAGTGCATAAATTTTGAGGTTATTTGGCTAACCCTTTAAAAGGGCTATTTTTCCTAGTAGTGTTAGAGTAAAATTTCTTTGAGGTTGAGAATCATTTGAGAAAAGAAATTCATTTAGCGTCGTCGATGGTGCTAATTTTTTGTTAATTAATTTTCCTAATTAATAAATAATTATCAAGTCTAGACACTTCATTATTGTTTGAGAAAAGAAACTGTAACTTATAGGTTTTTGTTTCCTCGAAAAATTTGGCGAGAACTTATGCCAACCTTAAAAAATACATTTAAAATGGTAAGTATACTTAATTTTGATGGTAAATATACTTACTACGGCCTTATAAAGGGTAAAATTTTTGAGGAATTCATTTGGTTAAATTTCCTGTTTTAATAGAAAGACATTTTTTAGTGATTGTCATATTTTTCTCGATAACTTAGAACTAATAATGAAGTACATGTAGAAAATGTAAGCATTTCTCGCACCTAATCTAGCATACACTCCCTACCATGAATTCCTTTGTGAATTCTGAGACCCAGAACAAAACAAATGTGATTGTAATCAACATAACAATGCATATAATTA
>BGPR01047279.1:0-11832 GCA_013235015.1 Araneus ventricosus
AATTCAAAGTCTATGTGAATACTTTGAGTCGTTATTTTTTTATTATATTTTTCTATATGATATTATTATATACCAATTCAATGAAAAATTACCATTTGTCAGTGAAGTTATTAACAAATTTTATGGATCTCCGATGACTGCAAAGTGTTGTTTGAAGATCTTTTACGGTACGAAGCTCACCAGGATTGGGAATTTGATATTTGATTAGAAAACATTTTCAGTTGAAATTTTATTTTTGAACGCTTCATCAAACATATTGTATCAAGTAAATTAAATTAAATTCAGAAGAAGCCGGCACCCCAAACCAAATAACAGAGACAAAATATGTCGCATGTCTTCGTTAAAATACTGAAAATTCTCTCCAAGTATTATTAAGATTCACTATCTCAAGTACAAAAAAGAAAAGAACTTTAATTTTTTAACAGAAGTTTTAATTAAAAATTATAATTAATTATTAAAATTAATTAATGAAAATCATCAAAATAATAATCTTATTAAAATTATGATGTTATTATTAATTATTAATAATTTTAATAAGATAAAAGTTCTAATAATAAATACGTGATTATTAAAGTAATTATGGGCAATAATTTCATTTTCATTTCGAATCCGGAAAATGTCTTTGGACCCAGATTCGCAGCTGGAACCGGACACGTGGCTCCGGATTTGCGCAGTAAACGGATCCGACCCATCACTAGTGCATTGACGCTTTTAGACAAATTATACCACTATTTTAATACAAAACTTTTGATTATTTATTCTTTTTTAAAAATTTTACTTGGAAGTTTTTAGAAGTACCTAATTTCTTAGTAACGAAATAATTTCTCGTTTTCATATCCACCGTGCAAAAAAGTATTTCATCGCAAAAATACATAAGACTAGAAATATATATCATATTTTTATGAAATGCAAAGATACTTCGTGATTTAAGGAATTCGCAGCAAAAATAAATTAAATTTTAATTGCATTGTGTAATGTGTTATGAGAAATTTAGAAAAAATACCAAACAGTTGTAGTTCTAAAACATTTTAAAGTAGATATGAGTTATTCTTTAGTAAGTAATATGGGAATTTCATTTTTCTATCACTTGTATTAATAGTAATTTTTAATTATTATATTATTTCTTATTTTAATTTATTAAATTACTTTAGCTTTTTTTACTTTAATTATGAGCGTACATGAAATTCCTTTTCGTCAGTTTTACACTGATTCTAAATGAGTTATTCTAAATTGATAAAATTCAACTTTCCGGGAAACAATCAGCATATTCATCTCATACTTTCACCTAATGTTTGAACGGTAATATTTAACTATTTTCAAATACGTGAATTGATTTACTTGCTACTGATTGTATGTAATAAGTTTTCTGCGATCTAACACAATGAAACACAAGACAAGGAAGTTAGAGAGATTGAAAAACAACATTACGATTCAAATTTTATTTCAAAATTGAAAAAAAAAATGCAAAAAATTCTTTAAATATCTTGAAGGAAGATAACTGGAACGAAAAACATTTGTACATGGATTTAACGCAACCGAAATAGCTCATCCTGTATTTCCAAAAACTATTAAGGAGCGTGATATTGGACTTCTGAAATTTGAAAGCAAAGTTCCTTTTACTTTTAAGAACAGTGAAAGCCATTTCTCTCTTACTAAAAAATAACCGCTGAGAAAAATAAGTTTCAGAAAAAACTTTAGAATAACCTTTCAAAAGCTAAAGAAGGGAGAGGACGCAATTTTGGTATTTGCCCTGGGTGCCATTTTATGTAGGTACACCACTGGGCTAGGCACATTTTATATCCAGCAGCAAGTTATCTGGATGAAAATAAACTTATTAAAATAGAGAATTTAACATTAAGATATTATCATAGTTCTCAACAACGGAAGCGAAAAACGCTCAAATAAATATTTGTTTGAACAATGAAAACGATTTGAATTGCGTTGCAGCAATGGAAAGTATTATTGTAAATTATGCTAAAAATATTTATCAAAATTTATTAAAATTAGAGAAAAAATCAAACGATAACTTAATTGATAGCATTGAAAATATAATTTTTTAAATTTTCAGATGGCATAAAATTAACTTTTGTGATGTTAGAACGTTATTAAGGGAAATTACCAAAACTTAGCTTAATTTTAAATTAATTCAAATTATAAACACATTCTCCTACACTGTTAGTTGAGATTATAGTGCTGAAGAAGTAATTTTAAAGAAAAACAAGTACCAGATATTTTTTGCAGCTTATTTATCTGCAGTACAGTTTATTTAACTTCTTATGAAATACATTTTAAACTAGGAAAAAAGTTTTAAAAATATGTCATTGGTTCATTCAAGGAAACTGGTTATAAATTATTATTCATATTTTGTGATTTTATTCAAATTTTATTATTTAAAATGATGAAAAAATTTCTACGACTAAATCTTCAACTATCTAATCAAAATTTTTCTCTGGTCTATTTTTTGTCAAAAAAAATCACCACCGGAAAACCTCGGAATTTTTCTTTATATGATCAGATATGTCGGTAAAGAATTTTGATTCATTCTTTTCATGGCACAAAAATAAATTTATGAGGCCGAAAAAAATCTTGAGATGCTAAATTGAATTATTTTATCTCAGGTTTTAAATGAGGAAGTTAAGGGGATCATAAATTCAAAAAATGTATTTATAAAAATTGTCGAAGTTATGTGAGAGTGCGTGCAATCTAAAATACAAGAAATTTTCTAAAAAGTGAAAAATGAATGGCTTCAGCTGTATTTTAAATCGCTTTCAACATTTATTTTTCGATTCAGTAGTTGGAATAAACACACCAAGACAGGAATAATAAGAAAACATTCCACAAGTAGTTTTTTATGTGAAACAAATAACATAAAGCGTAATTCACACGATGAGAAACGCTAACCTATCCTTTACCCTTAAAAATTTGCTTTTACAGTAGATGATCTAAATGTCTCGCCCACGTTTGGAGCCAATTATAACATTGGTTAGCACTTTGGGAGACATTTAAGATTTATGAGGAACACAAACATTAACACATAAATGATAATACTTACATTAATCGGACTTTACTAAAATTCCACAAATCTTATATATTTTCATAATATTTCCCTCATTCGGTAAAATTCTCGAGGTTTTCTTTTACGTTTCTTCCATTATTTTTAACCTTTCCGCAGATTACGACAGTTTCCTCCTTAGAGAACAATTGAGAAAAATTCAATAAAATTGCTGCAATTAAAAATTATCTAACAGAATGTTTTCAAATTTCATGAAGACTCTTTCCTTTCAACTGCGCAAATTTCAGGATTCCGCTATTTTTAGTTTGAAGCTACGATTTTTGTCCCTCTAGAAAAGGAAAGTTAAACACCGTGAAAACAATTTATTTGCAAAAAGGCACTAAACATGTAAATTGTATTTCGACGCATCGTAGACCATCATTTGCTATTGCCTCTGAGCTATAAATATTATGTTTTATGCATCATGGCAGTTCCTTAGCTGTTTCACAGATACTGAAGAACTCAGTCTCCATGAATGACAGAGTTACGGATCTTTGCTTAGCAGTTCGCCATGAGACTGGTGCTTTACAACAGAAAACTATATGTCCGCACACTGAAATTCTATCATCTCTGAAAGATGCAAAGTCGGCATCCGAGAATGCTTTCAAGGAGACTTCAGAAATGCTCCCGATGTCTAGGTTAAGGTGTCTGGTACTTTGTAGGTGTCCAAATAGTTTCATTAAACCTCTCCAATGGGCAACTACTGCGATTAGACTGAAACTGAGAAAACAGATTAACATCCTAATTAATATCGGGTCTAGTTCTGGATGCGATGAAGGCTAAGGGGGCTATAATGCTTCTTTATGGGTAACTCTCCTTTCTTTAGATTCCTCATCAGTCGGGGGAGCATTGTAAGTTTGAGTAGACACTGCCTGTTGAAATAGGAAGTGACGATATTGTCTGTAAAAATTTCGTATACTAATTGTAAATTTAATCTATGTAATGCCCCTAAAATAAATAAACTCTATTATTTTCTTCAATAAACTGAATTCCTAAAAGAGTCTTTGTTTTTCCTAATATCTTTAAATCAAAATTATTTGTAAACAATTTTACTTTCATTTGTATTTCTTTATTAGGTTTCCCTAGAAGAAAAATATCGTCTGCGTTTAGCAAAAGTATATTTCTCTGAATAAACGCTCCGTTAGCCCACTTCAACTTTGTAAAACCTAATTTTTGTAGTGTGCTAGAAATTTCGGAAAGCTTTTGTCTTTTGGTTTGCTTCAGTCCGCAGAGCGCTCGATAGAACTTGTATACGTAATATGGGTATATTTTGCTCTTATAGCATGGCGGTTGTCGGATATACACTGTTTCGTCTAAGTTAGCACAGAGATAGGTGCAATTTACGTCTTAACCAGTTTAGCAGGTTTACAAAAATGGAGAAAAATAATCGTATTAGAGAAAAATTGATGGCCGGGGAAAATTTCTCCTCGTAATTTTAGCCTTTACGTTGTGAGAAGCCTTGCAGGACTAAACGTGCCTTCTAACGGATGGACTTACCTTCTTTATTCTTTTTAAGATTAAATACCATCGTCATCCTACTATTGTGAACGCTTTGGGTGGTGTCGGGAGAAAATTTCAGACTTTTCCGATTTTCATATATTTTTTTTAATTCTCACGGTGGCCCCACTTACCCAAAAAAGGGTGTAAAGAGAAAAAGGCCACCGGAGAGGTTTATTGAGACTCAAAAAAAAAAATGGTACATACTGTGCCAACAGCGGCAGAACTTGTATTAATAAATAAAGGGTGCAGGACACAATATGAACTCCACAAACTTTGCCAACAATGGCAGTACTTTGAGCCAACAGTGGCACAAACAGAAAACCATAAAAACCTTGGATCCAATACAGGAAGGTGCTGGACACAAATATAAATAAAGGATTGACAGAGAAAAGCAATATTGATAAAAATATACATAGAAAGTAACTCTTTCCTGTAGTACGAGAGCAGAATATGTAAAAGCACACCACACACACAAAAGACACAAAAACACACACAAACAACAATAAGTTTTAAAAGACACAATGTTATACAGAAATATATGTGTAAAAATAAAATTTAAATATAAAAGAGCAACAGGAGTAAAAGGTCATAAAGATAAAAAATTAGATAAAAGGATAAAACCACACCAGGGACCAAGTGCAGATCTGCCCGGGAGACACACCCCATATAAATAAATGTCCCGTGAAGATAAACCAGAATCGCCAGCAGTAGAAAACAGCTGCCAGACCGGAAAAGGATCAGGATACATGGGCAAAAACCGAAAGATAAATTAAAGGGATTTATGGGAGAGCGGTATTAAAATTCTAAAATAGTATATACAAGCAAGTAAAATACAATTAAAACATTAAAAATTTATATGAAGTGAAAGCTAAAATCCAATGAAATGAGAAAAATATGCAAAATAAAAAGAAAAGGACAACGGATGGAATAAGGTGAAGTCCGGGAATAACGGAGTGGCCTTCACGCCTTGGGTGGCCCTACCGGGAGAATACACTCCCGACGTACTTCACCCACTCCTCCCGGACGCACCCCCCAACCCAGGGTAAAATCCCGCTGTGACCAACCAAAAAATTTATGAATAGAATGAGACAGGTCATGAAAGACCAATAAAAATTTAAAAATATGAAATGCAAAAGGTCGGCAAGAATTAATTAAGGTCTAATAAAAAGCACCAAATCTGGCACAGCCAGAAAGTCAAGTAATTAAATAACAACAAATATTAAAAACAGACAGATAAAATTCACTCGAAGGAGAGACATCTAAAAAGACCGTGCAATCAAATGTAGAGTAAAAGCGGAAACATTCCGCAACGGTCAAAGTCAAAAGAACAAATTAAAAAGACCAGCAAAAAAAACACAAAAAAAAACACTAAGAAGACCTGTCCCGGGTCAGTGAGTCGCAAATCCCCGCACTAACCCTAAAAGCCTCACTGATTTTAGTGACAGCCTGCCTGTTGTGTAGAAGATTGCGGAACCAGGCTTTTTTACGTGCATCTGCAGGTCTGCAGAGATGAAAGTCTTTGGTGAGCGAACACGAAAATCATAATGGTCCGCGTCGCCCACCTCTCCGCAGATGCACAAGGGAGAATCTAAAAGCTTGAAGCGGTTAAGATAAAAAGGAAAAGGACCATGCCCACTTAAAAAGAAGATTAAAAATTTATTTGTGATTAAAAAGTTAAAATCTACTTTATCAATAAAATCTCTGGCTCTCGCCCCCGAAGCTGAGTTATAATTCATAAAATAATCGTTCCATTCGCTTAAGATTTGTTGTTTGAGGGTTCGTCTTAAAAATGAGCGAGGGGCGGGGATGAATTTTGATTTTCATATTTTGTATTTCTGCATCCATGGCTGCGCTCCATTTTTCGGCATCTTTTAACCTGATGGCTTCCTGAAAAAATACAAGAATTATAGTTTCGTTGTCCAGTCAGGCTGACGTAGCTCTGGTTTGTGGTGCTTCCAGTTCCTCACCAGTCTTCACTGATCCTTGGTATAGGATGCTTTCTGAAAAATTGAAAAGTTCAGGGTCATGGTCATTCTAAGTCATGGTCTTTAAATAATTTTTAACATCGTTCATAGATGAAAGCGTGTTTATTGTTTAGAAACATAATAATAAATGTCTTTACGATCCGTGTTTTTTCTTGTTACTGCTGTGCGAATCCAATAAAAACTTCATGGTTCTTCAACTTCATCTTCAGTCTCTTCACTCGCTGTCTGATGCTGTTCTAATTCTGTTTGTGTTGAGATTATAGATAAAGAAAAACTGGAAATGGTTCTTCATATGACGATGAATCTGAGCTATTAGTATCGGATTCCTCATACTCGGGTTATTCGGGTGTTGGGGACTTGTGTAACTAAATGTTCCTTTTGTTTTAGGGCCCAACTCGATTCCGCTGCGACCTCCTTGTACATCATATTTTCGAATGATACGTTTATTTCAAAAATCCGGCGCTCTTCACATAAGTAAATCAGGTAGCCTTTCGCTTGTAAAGCGTAACCGACCATCACGCCTCGTTGTGCCCTCATCTTTAACTTTTACCTTCTTTGTTTAAGTATTCCAGCAAATGCTTCGATTTAAAACGGTTTTAAATGTGTAACTCATGGTTTGAAACCCCCATAAAGTTCGAATGGAGTCTTTCTTAAATCAATATGGACGCTTCTGTTCCCGAAACGTCTTAACTTTCATCTTAGGACGAATAAACTAAAATCGGCCAACTAATATGTTTTCACTGTAAATAAATCATCCGAAGAAGTATTAGTTGACTTCATAGATAAAATTTAAACTGCAAAATCAACAGAACAACTTGCATTGATCATCTCACTTGATATAAAAGTGATTCTTTTGGCCACTTGGAATATAATTCAATCAAAAACAGACTAAATAATATTAATTTCCTCTCAAATACAAAAGAAACATTAATAGATCTACTTTCAGGCAGACAACCCTCAAGGACCAGATACACTCCCACAACATCGGGGCTTCCCACAGGGTTCGTGCACTGGTCAGGCATTTTGGAATTTTCTGGCTAACCAAGTGTTAACTCAATCCTGGCCAGAAGGACTTTATCTTTCTTATAAAAAGCACCAGCAAAGGCTAAAGTTAAATCCCTCTCGCAAATGAAGCCCTAAATAAATTTAAATCCTGGACTTGAAAACATAATCTGGAAATCTCAGCAGATAAATCCAATTACATGCATTTCAACAAAAATGGAAACGGACCTCGTTGGTCAGTAGTCATAAGATGGGAAGGTAATCTTCTCAAAAGGAAATCAAGCACCAAATATCTAGGGGTCTTTATTGACGATAAACTAAATTTCGCCACACATCTGTCCGGGTTAAAAAATAAAACGCTAAACCTTTAACAAAAAATAAAAAAGTATCGCCGCGTCAAACTGGGGTCTGAATAAATATATCAGAAGGAAAATCTATTTTACAGTTATAGAAAGAATCTTACTTTTTGGAGCACCGGCATGGGTAAATACTATCACCTCAAAGCAACAAAGGATTCTCAATTCAATACAGCGAAAATTCCTTCTCAATATCACTGGACCGTATTCCACCACTGCAACAGCAGCTCTACAAGTGATCGAAGACATTACTCCCCTACGTATTAAATCTAAAATGGAGTCTCCATTCCTGGTAGAGTAGATCGCCTCCTCAGGGATTGCAATTGGGAAGGCTCAAACTTTTTATATCAGGATTTTCAACAGCCAAATCCTCTCATTATTATTTATCCAGCTCATTTTGATTTAGAGGATATTGTCTCAATAGTCTCTGACCCGCATCCCCGAGCTGAGGCTATTTACATAGACGGCTGACATCTAGAAGGTGAAACAGGTTTCGCTTTCTGTGTCATTCAAAACAACGTCCGAATTCATCAGTGGACGGCAAAACTAAGCCCCCATAATACCATATTTCAAGTTGAGACCTTAGTAATAAAATAGGCTATAAATTAGGCTAATTCTAAGGGAATATCAACATCAATCTGGATTGACAGCGAGTTGGCACTCATAGCAATTTATTCCTTTCAAAGTTCTAATTCACTAGTTCAAGAAGCACAACAAGCTCTCCTTCAGAACCCATCAATGCAACTTAACTGGATTAAGGCGCATGTTGGTTTCATCGGTAATGAGATAGCGGACAACATTGCCAAACACGCTACTGAGGAAGGCACTCACCTCCATCTTCAGGCCCTGAAATGTCATCTGAAAACAGTACGTAGGAACATCTCTCTCAATAAATGGGAACAAGACTGGGATTCAGGCGCACGGGGGAGCTATATTTAATATAATCTCTAAAGTATCTTGAACCCAAGCCTCATGGTCAAGAGAATCCATCCTTTCCGGTACAGGCCAAGGTCCTTTTCCCAGCTTTCTCTACAGATTCCGGCTTCATCATAATGATATCTGCGCATTCGAGGAAAAGGGAGACCTTCTCCACTACGTAATTTCTTTCCATCTTACGTCAACTTTTCATTTTAACAAACCAAGTGCGGAAAATACTCTACTTCGGTGGGAAAACTTACTTTTAAATAAAGTATCAAGAATAAAAATAATTAAACTGGTATCTTTCCTCACTGAAAATAAGAGCCTCATTAAATAGCAACCTGACGCAACCGACAAAACAAATAGCCGATAGGTGGCGCTGACGTACACAAGTCAAAGAAAAGATACGCAAATAACGAACAGAATGCCTCCAAATTGTTTATTACAGCAGTATGTGTTCCACATGCCCCCCACAGGGGATAGCACATTGCAGTCGAGTCAAAAATCCAGCAACGGCAGAGTGCAGCAGGTAATGGTAGCTTATTCCTGGTTCAAGTAAAACAACTTCACCAACAAAGCTTTATCCTTCGCACTCAGCATCTTTGTTCGTTAATTGTGGTTGCGGATTAGGAGCGCAGTTCTTAAAACTGACTCATTTGCATATTTCCACCGAAGTCGCTCGTACCAGCGCCATCTATCGGCAGTTTTTGAGTTAATTTTTCCTGTATTAAAAAAATTCCCGCGACCTAACGATGCTAACCCTGCAAACCGTTTTTTATTTCTGTAATTTTTCCGGTTTTTATGAATTTTTAAAGTTACTACGACCTTCTTGTTCACCTGTACTTGGTGTTAATGTGACCATTCTTTGGGTGCCCTTTAGTAAGGTTACCAGTCCTTACTACAAAACGTTTGGTTTTTCTTTCACTATTTTCCCGATCTTCCATTTTTGAGATATTTAATAGTGTTACCTTTGAAGTTTGAGGTGGTATCGGATATGTTTTATAAAGACCCCTACACAAAATCGCTCTGAAGAGCCTTTCGTTTCCGTCAAATACTTGAACTTTTATTCTCTGTCCGATGAACTTCGCCCCTCCTTCATCAGCTTGGCGCAGATAACAATTTATGCCTTATCTGGGAGGAATAAATGACGACATTTAAGAAAAGACTCTGGCCATTTGGATAAGACAGTTTTACAGTCGCTTTGCCTTCAATTCGACATGTAGCACCATTTACTATGTAGATGTGTTAAGGCTTATTAGATGGTTCAAACTTAGTAAACCATTTTTTTCTAAACAATAATGCGTCGCAGCAGCACTATCTATAATCCACGCATTTGGATCCAGTCTTTCAGTTATTCTTGCTTCAGCTATAAAAGATTTTGGGTTCTCCTTTTTCTTTTCCCAACAATCTCTGTCACTACCTTGCTTCATTATATTTCTTAACCTTGTCTTGTGGACGATTTCCTTTAAACTCAGTGGCGGCTCGTCCATTAGAGCTGCAGCCCCCCTGAAATTATTTTAAAAGCTTTTATTTTCTTCGGCTTACTTTTTCTTTGTGGACGATTTCCTTTAAACTCAGTGGCGGCTCGTCCATTAGAGCTGCAGTCCCCCTGAAATTATTTTAAAAGCTTTTATTTTGTTTGGCTTACTTTTCGACTTTCAGAGTTCAATGATCAACGAAAGTGGCAGAAAGCAATAAAAAACGTGAAAGGAAGATTGAAAATCAATCAAGAATTAAGAACAAAACAAAGAAAGCAAGACACCATAACTGCGGAAACCCTCTTCTGGTACGTCGTCAGGGGTGAAACCGAAAAACCAGAGTTTCGAAACGGAGTTTTTTCTGTATAAGGGCTGGTCTTTAGTCAAAACTAGCCCAAATTCTGACACAAAAAGTCCGAAAATGAAATGGAAAAGAACATCCTTCAGAAATAAAAGTGAAAAATAAAATACTCTTAAAAAACAAAAAAGAGCAAAAATTATCCAACCTTCTCTCTCCATTTTAGGAGTTCACCCTAAACAAATGCAAAAACACAACAGGAAGGAAGAAGAAAAAATTGGCCTGGTGAGAAAAAGAGTAAAGCGCCATCTATTAAAGCAGAAAAAGCCGAGAACAGAATTTTTTAAATTTTTTAATTTATTTCTTTATTTATATTTTAAAATTTTTTATTGATTTTTAAAAATTATTATTAGTTAATTAATTAATAATTTGCAATAATTAAAATATTAATATTACAATATTATAGGGAAATTCATTTTGTTGAAGGAATTTTAATAAATTTCTAGTGATTTTGAGAAGGAGTCTCTGTTATTACAAATTCTTTTTATTTTAGAAATTTGGCCAAAAATAATGTTTTTAAGAATTTTTGAATAAATTTTCGTATGATAATGACCGAAAAAGTTAACTTTAAATTTTAAGATTTGTGTACTCTCTCTTAATATTAGTTGCTCCTATTTGCTTTAAACTTTAAATTTTTTTCTAATTTATATATTAGCTTTATTTCTTTTGTTGATTAAGAATTAAGAGATCGACTGACCAGAGCTACATAAAGATTTGTCCCTCCTAAGGATCCAAAATTCGCATAGTGAGCAACGCGGAGAGGGAGAAAAATAAACCATTTCTCCGCTTGAAATTACATGCACTTGAGCTGTGTTTCTCCCAGCTCTCGTTTGGCGCGATTTCCTCATTTGGATTTTTTTCGTATTTTCTCAGAAGTACAGTCTCTGGAAAAAGGAGACTGCAAATCAGAATTTCCTTCATACATGCGCGGCGAACAAGAAAAGTTACATGTTCTTCAATGATATGTTTATTCGGATCAATCAGATTCGAATTAGCATATCATTCTAGTTAGTGTCGATCACAAAGATGACCCACTATAGCTAACAAGAATCTAAAATTGAGGTTTCGCCGATGCTGCCGATGAAAAAGGTGTGTTTTAATTAATTCCCAACAAAACGATTGTTGCCTTTGAAACTTTTTAAGTTAGTGCACTTCCTGTGAAATTCTCTTTTTTTTTCTCCCC
>BGPR01047280.1:0-11832 GCA_013235015.1 Araneus ventricosus
CTTGGAAAAGTCTTTAACTCAGGAAGAATGGGATAAATAAAAACCACTGACTATTTTGTGAATTGGGTAGAGTTGAATTCAAGTGAGTTATCATTTGTGAAACAGAGAAATTTGACACAGATTATGCGAACAATATTTAGAAAAGGTATTTAAGAGGAAATAAAAAAAAAATGATAAACTCAAAGAAAGAAATAGGATCTTACAAAAATGTTACATTTTTCGTCACGAGGTTTCTGATGAACAAACTGATTTTGAAAACTTGAGACACTTCAAGAATGAAAAATGTCATGACAAAAACTCGACGAAATTTGCTTTGATAAATCCAGTAAAAACTGATATAAACTGGATTGGAATGTGTATCATACTAATGGTGTCCTTTTAAGTATTTGATGTTTATGTATGTGTATGTAATATTTATAGAAAAATCTCCAGAAATATTACTTATAATTCAATGTGTCACGAAGGGAACTGTTGTTCTTATAATTAGCTTTGAGAACGTCAATGAAGTACAAAGAATGATTCAGATGAATTTTAACTTTTAAAAATACATTGTAAAAATGCAAGCATTGTGTTCAATTTAAGTGTAAGTCTAAAAATATATCATTTTCAAAATAAAAATGAATAAGATGGCTAATCAGGAAACTCAAAAAAAGGGGTACTTTAAAATTAATTTATAATGAATCAAAAACGATTTTAAAAAATGAAACAAATGATTCTCGCCACTACCCCTACCTCCTTTCAGCATTAAATTTACAAGCTTGAAATTTATTACCATATTTTAATTGCCTAAAATTGTATTTGCAGAAATATCAATTGAAGAATTTCATTTCTTTCATCAAAGTTTTTGGTAAACACAAGAAAGTTGAAAACAATTAGATAACAGAAATAAAGATCTTGAACAAAAAAATATTTTCGATCACCCTAAAAATCCACTATAATTTTTAGAAATACATTTCTGTTGAATATGATTTTGGACAAAAGAGAAATATAAACACAAAAAGTTGCAATTCGATATATGATTTTCTATATACGATTTTAATTTTAAAAATATCTATTCACAAAATTACCTGAACTGACTGTAACAATTCACAAAAACAGTTCCCTTTTCTAAAGCAGTTGAAGATTTTTCAAAGATTCTCAAGCAGCTATAAAGCATTGTACATATTATAACATCCATGATCGTTAAGGTGGAATTGTTTGGCAATCAAGGGAATAATGCGTTCGGGTTTTTATGATATTAACATATATATCGAAATGTATGCTTACTGTCTAGCTTCCTTATTTATATAGCTCGTATTTAGGGCCAATGCAGAGATAAAAACGACTGGTTTTAAATTTATGTGTCTGGTGTGGTTTGAGTATATTTATGTGCCTTACTATATATATGTCTTCCTGAAATGTTTAAAATTTGTACTTTAGTTCTAAACTATTCTTCTAGATTGCTGATGCTGAATAAAATACGTAATGTTCAATTAGTTTACGTTATTGCTCAAGTGCTTAAAATGTTGGACACATTCATCATTGCAGTGCTGCACTTATTGAATATCTCCTATGCTAAAGTCTTACATCCGAACTAAATTGAATAGAGTGCGAGTTAACTCGTCGCTAGTTCTCAGAGAATATTCCTGACGAGCAAGTAACTATATTTGAATGTGTTTAAAAGGTACAGGGTGTCGGGAAATGTATCTTTACACTTTTAAAAAATAATTAAAAATAAACAAACAATGATATGCACTTACGGTTTTTTTTATGTTCCGTAAAGAAAAAAACAAAGTTTTTTTGCAATGTTTTATTCCACGATTTCAACGTGCGCACCATTCGTCGCGCGCAACACATCGAGTCTATACGAGATTTCTACCACGTTCTATGAAGCATTGTAGAATCAACAGTCTGGATAGTCGCTGTAATTCGACTTTTCAGTTCACCAGTGTCACGAATTGGAGATTGGTAAATAATGTTTTTCACGTATCCCCATAAAAAGAACTCCGAAGGTTTTATGTCTGGAGATCTAGGTGGCCACGGTATTGGACCTCCTCTTCCAATCCAACTCCTGGGGAATTTTTCATCTAAAACCTTTCGCACTTCCAAACTCCAGTATGGCGGTGCCCCATCCTGCTGGAAGATGATATTGGGTTGCAAGTCCTCTATTTGAGGAAATGCGAAAATTTAAAGCATATCAAGGTAATTGTCAGACCGTACAGTTACTTCGGAGAAGAAAAATGGCCCTGTGATTCTATCATGCAGTAAACCACACCACACGTTTACTTTAGGGTTGTCTCTTGCTTCTTACTGCAGTACGGCATGAGAATTTTCTAATCCCCATATTCGACTATCGCATCGGTTAACAATACCTGATACGTTGCCTCATCTGAGAACATTACACATTGTAGAAAATTTTCATCCTCCTCCACTTTTTGTAACATTTCTTCTGTAAATGTTCGACGTCGAGGCTTTAACTCATGCAACAATTGAAGTTTATACGCATAAAGCCATAATTTTTTATGCGCTACATCACGCACAGTTGATCTCTGTATTTGTAAATGCTGGGCCGCGCTGCGAATCGATTTACGAGAACTACGACGAAAAGTTTCTTGGAATTCGCTTAAAGTCAACGAAGCTTTTGCTACGGGCGGCCAGATTTTGGTTTTGGCAATACGCTACCTGTCGTCATAAATCTTTCATGTCATTCATGAATTGTGGGTCTTGAAGGTGGACTTCGATTGTAGGTAGTCCGAAATTTACGCTGTACCCGTGTTGCAGATTTAAATTCGATAAACTACGCCACAACTTGCGGGGAAGCCATCTTGAAAAGAGAACGTTTCAAAACATTGACGTAGTGCCATCTAGTTTACACTTCATTTAAAAAAAACTTTATTAGCTCTTTTTTCTTTATAGAACATTAAAAACTATAAGCAGGGATGAGATTGGCAAAAAAGTAAAAAGACTGAAATCATACGCGAGCAAAACAATTGTACCATAATTTATAAGCGAAAGATGTTTTAAGAAGTAAAACATCAGAACACGCAATATGATGAAAATATTACACTATAATAATTAATAACTTAATTATTTATAATTCAGTATGTATAAATAAGAAAAAGAACATTAAATTATTATTAAATCATTCACATTAAAAGTTAACAAACAAGTTTAACACATCATCAGGTGCACCAGAAAATACAAAATTAGACATTAAAACATTTACCACCTGTACATCACTGCGATTCAACATGCACCCAACAGAAGTCTGAGAAGAATTATAATTAATAGCCTTTTGATAAAAGTTAGCTCAAAAGATAAATAAAAATAAGGACAAATAATTTCTTTTGCTTCATGCAATTGTGTAAAGTATATTAGCTCTTTATAAATTATAATAATGTATCATATACTGATTTTTGTTTTATTTCTTTTATTTTTATAAATTTTTGCAAAAGTAACAGCACAATGATTTTGCACCTTATAAAGCAAGAGGGGTCGAGATATTGTACAGTTACAATGACAGATTCATTTAGCATTATTGCTATTTGAAACCCTTTGAAACATTTCCTTAATTGTTAAAGAAGTGGTTTCCTTCCGTTTTTTTAATTGTGTGGCTTTTGTTGGCAACAGATCTCCATTAACACGCTTCACCCCTTGTTTTGGAGGCCTCCTATCTTTGACAGATTTTTCTTCAATAAAAGATGTGTTTGCATCCTCCGCAAGTTTATTTTCAGTAGAGGTTAAAGTTTTTGCACAGTCTTCATTAGTATCTCTCTGTTTAATTACTGGCATAGTTGTCGAAACTACACTATCTCTAGAATGCCTAGGCAAATCATGTTTTATTTTTTTATATATGTCTTATTCTCTGCTTTTTTGTTGCATTTGCGCACAGCTTTTTAGCTGCCTCTTTTGACAGGAGTTTCTTTTTTTATGTAGTTTATTTATTTGTTTTTGTTCCATTTTTTTTATTTCTTCACCTTGGTACACCCTACAAGATGACCTTAAGTTTCCAACTAATTTTTTTTTCCCAACATGTTCATGCAAAAAAAAATCTTTTTTTTTTTTCACAAAATATGTCACAGAGGTTTTGTTTTCTGCAAAAAGGTGGTATTTAATACTTTGAATGGCGCTAAATGTTGGAATGTTCATCCTTGTAGAACTTGCCGATATAATGTTGATTCGTCAGTAGAAGATGAATCGGCTAGTTTCCTAGCCGGTGGAGTTAAGCAGCAAGGTTGAGCATATTTTCCCAGAATTTTGTTTCAAAAACGGAAGATAGGAAGGTTTCTTTTCTTTGTGTGAAAGCGGAATTTTCGGAAGAAAAAGCAAATTTTTGCGGGAAAAAAAAAAAAAAAAACGGAATTTTCACAGAATAAAGACAAAAAGCGGGATTTCTTCAAAATAACAAAAAAAGCGGAAATTCGCGAAAAAGCGGAAGAATCTCATCCCTGTATAAGTGCATATCATTGTTTGATTATTTTTAATTACTTTTTTAAAGTATAAAAATACATTTCGTACACCCTGCATATCAATTTCACGGTATAGTTATTGAAAAAGAAGTTTCGATAAAAAATCTCATTGCTTATATATTTCTAATAAATTTCTATCTACACGTAATAATATAAACAACATGCGATGATGACCAGTTGCTAGTTCTGCTAAGTTGAGCGATTTGTCCATAGCAGAAGATAAAAGACAATAATGAACGTATGCGTGTGAGCATTCGAATTCGAGCAAGTGCATGTGGTTATTATCACTTAGAAATTATAAAAAATCTTATAACTTAGAGGAATATCAATGGCCCCTCAAGGATAGAGGCAACTCCAGAAACATCTGACTTACAGTAGATCTTAAATTTTGTGTGATGAATGCAATCACATTGTTTAGCTGCAATGCTATTACTAGTTCCTCCTTTACCTTGGTGTTTTGGAGTCTGTTGATTTAATTACCAACCAGTGCTAGATCCTTTTTACTTTCTCGTATACAAAGAGAAAGTATTGCAATCGTCAAAAAATTCGAACTCGAGATTTTGACGAATCTCCACGTTTTAGACCTCCCTGAGTCCGAAAAACACAATTTTGAAATTATGTCTGTGAACACGATAACTAGAAAACTATTAGAGATACAGGGATGAAATTTGGTATGCGATATTTACACATAATTTGTAGGTTTCTATCAAATTTTGGATAAAATCCGTCTAAGGGAAGTCTGTCTTTCTGTCTGTCCGCGTTCATGTGAACGCTATAACTCAAAAACTTGAATAGCTAGATAGATAACATTTGGTACACAGTTTTATCACCATGAATGTAGGTCCGTATCAAAGTTTGGACGAAATCCGACGAAGGGTTGACTGTCTGTCGGACTGTATAATCGCATAATTTTAAAAATTATATCTCCTAAACCCTTTTACTTAGATAAATAAAAATTGGTATGATGGTAGCTAACATTAATTATAGATCTGTGCCCAAATTTCGTTTGAATCGGTAAAGAAAAAGGCGTTCAAATTGCATAATTAATTTTTCTCATCCGATTCTCGCTATGCATGAATACTGGTAGCAATGTCTGTGCACGCGGAAGGATTACGTCACTTTGTCCTTGTTTTACTTGCGTACTGGGAGCAATCTCTGCGCATGCGCAAGCTAACGAACAAGGTCTTCTCCTGTTTTCAACTCCGCACACGGAGCTTGCGGAGCGGAGTTACAGTTTGATAGAAAATAAATATTGCTAATTTTAATACATACGCATCTCTTTCAATATGATTCTTCACCTAAATATTTTACTATCACTATAATCTACAATGAAAAACCTTCTGATAGTCATTGAATTCTGGGTTACAGTAGGTTCGAATTTTTTATCCACGCAGAGGGAAGGGAAATGACAAATGTTTGAGAAGTATACGAGAAAGTTTAGGGGGAGGTCACTCCCGCTGGTTTTTTTATGTAGCAATGTCCCTAGTAAACTGTTGAGAAAATGTATTTTGTTTAGGTGTTTTTTTAAAAGATTTAATCAGTTGTTTAAAATCTTTTATCTTTATTATATCTTATAACTAAAATTAACCACCCAGGCTTGAAAACAATCGAAAATTCGGATATAATATTTTCTCCCTGTTTGGAAGTATTTATCAATGTAATAATTATATTCAATTAGGAAAGGAAGTATGGCTCCTGCAAGATCACAATAGATCAGTCATGTAAGTAACAAAAGTGAAACTTCGAGTAACTGTCACTCGTTTAACTGTCAATTTCTGTTATCAGTTATCGTCTAAAAAGTAACTGAGGTTTATAGTATCGCAATACATTTCTGTACATTACTACTCTTACAAGGGGAGGGCACGACTTGGGAAATTCAGTTCGGGATGAGACTTGGTATATTAATAGCATAGTTTGAGGGTGTTCATCCATTAAAATATTAAAGCGCAATGGCCAGCCAATTCTGAGAAAATAGCACTCAATCTTTTGACACAGCTTGTATACCATTAAGTTGTCAACGTTGCTGAAGCGCGCGAATAGTTTGGTCGGTATGTTTGTTACTCGCAAGCAAACATTTTGTCCAGGTTTCGATTCCGCGTCCGCTTTTTGGTTTATTTTTTTCAAAATATTTTTAAAATTAATATTTAATTAAATTAAAAATTTGTAAATGATTTTTATTAAAATATTAATCATTTTTAAGCATTAAATAATTTTTATTCATATGATATATGACTTATAGTTAAAATTTAATTCTTGAACAGTTAAATAATCATAAAAGCAAAATTAATGGCATTCAATAATATGTATAATTACTATTATCATTATCTGTCTTTAAAATTTTTGAATGATTCTATTAAAGTAATTACAAAATTTCCGTTCTAACTTTACAAAAAGGGTTTTGGTCGGAAAAGAATGTACTTATAATTATTTAACTGTTTTAAAAGGGTGAAACTGTAATTCAATCTTAATATAAAAAAAAGTCATTGTGGGTTTGTATGTTTGTATCTATGTTCCACATCTCCTCCTAAACTACGGCACTGATTTCAACCAAACTTTGAACACTTATTAATTAAGACTAGGGTAAGATTACTGTCAACTTTTTAAAGCGCTAAAGTTAATTAAACAGTCAGTTAATTAAAAAGTAACCGAAACCGTTTTTCCGCTGTAAGTTCGGAGCAAATTATCCCCTGAAAATTATTTTTATACCATCTTAAAGTTCAAAATTTTACCTTTTTAATGAGATCAATTTTATATCTGTGACATTTTTCTTTCAATTTGTATTAATTTTTCAAAATTAAAAAAAAACGTTGACACGCAGACGATTTTAAAATAAATCAAATTTAATGATACTAGAATTGATACTGATGAGTTGCTAGGCAACGGTGTAATTACTTTGCCATTATTTTTTCTGTTTATTTGTTTTCAAATATCGTTTGGCAATGTTTTCATTGGTTCTTAAAGAATTCTAAAGCTTATTTAATTAGATTAAAAAATCACTGCAGTTCATATCACCTGTCATTTTTACCTGCGTGTCCGAAGAAATAATAAATGCTTAATAATATATTAAATGAGAAAGTGTGTCCGTCTGTTCGTTATGCTTTCACGGCCAAACTAGACGTGGAATAACTTATTTTGAATGTCAAACATCACGTGATCATAAAGAAAGCCGCGATTATGTGATCTTTCAGAGAAAATAAACAAATAATTTATTAATGGAATAATAAATGTAATGACTCAACTCGACGCTTGATTTTCATTTTTCGAGTTTGCAGTCTATTTAATTTTAGTGATTTATACTTTTCCATATCAGATTTTATTCAAGAAGCTGTCGATAAATTGACGTCGGGACAGAAATCTATTGATAGATAGAATATAGCTGCAAGAGTTTTTAGATTAAAATTTAGAAACTAAAGTTTATTATAACTAAAGGAAAATATGCGACGATATAGTATTTTGTTTTATGTATTCTTTTAAATGGTAGAAGTGGATGACATATAGCATGATGGATGGTACACAGATTATAAGGGCCTGATGATACCACTGAGTACAATGATGTAATTTACAATAACGGAGAATATATGAGGAATAGAGAATGGTTGTTGAAATAGTAATTTTGGCACTGATTAATGAAAGTTTAAGTCAGATAAATAAAAAAAATATATATATGTTACAAGTAACATCATATCCTGTAGAGTTCTTGAACTCCTTAGAATTGTCAGGGGTACCTTCCGACAAGCTGATATTAAAAGTCGGTGTGCCAGTACTATTGATACGTAACCTCGATGTACTGAGACTGCGCACGGTTACAAATTGCACACCTAGGTCCAAACGTCGTGAGAGTGTTTAAAAACGAGAGAGTGTTTTAATTTCACGCATTCCGATAATACCGAAGGATTTGCCATCCAATTTCAAAAGGTAGGCCCAGGGCCAGACACTCAAAGGGGCAGGCGTACATTTGAAAAACCATATTTTTCCCATAGGCAACAGATGTGGCGTGTTCACGTGTGTCCACCACAAAACCTCTACATCCGTGCAAAAAACGTAGTATACAAAAGTGTGTTAGCATAGATAAAAAAATTACCTAACTATAACAGCAAACACTCCTGTTAGTCGTCCAATAATGTATTATCAACCGTCAAAACTTTTAATTTTCCCTTTCAACATGTAACGAAACATTTACATTCGTGAATTTAAAAAATTTAATACTTCAAATTCTTCGCGCACGAAGTCGCGGGTTACAGCTAGTTACCATATAAATAAGCTGTTATTTTTGCATTGAATGATTAATATTTTAAAGTAAATATTTGAAAATTGTTAATTTAATTTGAAACTATTAATTTCAAAAATTATTTACAAAAAAAAGAAAAATATTAACTAATAATAGTTGCTCTCATTAGATAATAATAATAGTTGTTCTCATCATGAAAAAATTTCATGATGATTTTTTTTCATTTTCAAATTTTTCTAAATTTATTTTTTATTTATATGCAAGAACCAGATTAATAATTCTCATAAAAAATATTTTGACTTATTGCATAATTAATAAATGGTGTACGTTTCTTTTAAAGATCTATTAGGAAATAAACTTCAATTTTTGGATCGTCTTTCTCTGTATTCAAAAGATTAATGATGCTCTTTCTTTAATGACCAAATCCGTGTCCGTGAAGCTAGAACGGAAATTTTGTAATTTCTTTAATGGTACCATTCAAAAATTTTAATGACACATAATGATAATAGTTATTATACTTATTATTTAACACCATTAAATTTCTTTTCATGATAAACTGTTTAAAAATTAAATTATGACAATAATTCATGTATCATATAAATAAAAAAATATTTAATGCTTAAAATGATTAATATTTTAATAAAAAAATGTTTATAAATTTTAAATTAAATTAAATATCAATTTTGAAAAAAGAAAGAAAAAAAAGCGAAAGCGGAATCGAACCCTGAGCAAAATTCTTGCATGTGAGTACTATATCAACCAAGCTATTCGCACTTCAGCAACTTTGACAACTTACTGGTAAATAAGCTATGTCGAAAGTTTGAGGGCTATTTTCTCCGAATTGGCTGGCCATTGCACTTCAGCATTTTAATGGATGAACACCCTAAATGTATACTATTAATATACCAAGTCTCATCCCGAATTGAATTTCCCAAGTCGTACCCTCACCTTGTTAGATTGATAGTTTTGTAAAATTAAATACAAGATGCATGCATTATTCACTTTTCAAGGATTTTATTTTCATTTTCATCCCAAGCCAGCAGAGAAATCATGTTATTGTACATATGTACTAAGGATTTCTGTTATCCGTCACAACCCTGGTCCAGACGGTGACGGTTAATCGAAATTTTACTGTTATACCAACAAGATTTTCTCCAAAATGGGAAAATCATTAGCAGAGAAGATATTCAAATGCCAGGAAGAATATTAATTGAGATATTATTAATAGGGCAGCCCTTTTTCGTAATCTTTTCAAAATAAATATACCTTTTTTCTACCCACATCAACTTAAAATTTACTTTTTTGGACCTTGTTAGCCTTCGACATGCCCGTTTATACAAAATTCTCATTTACATCAATATTTACTAAACATCTAGACATACTTTTTAACTCTCCTGTAGTTACTGAATGGGACAATTAAATGCAGTCATCTTCAATGCAGCTTCAGCCATCGGGTAAGAAAAAGCATAATACATTATCGTAATTAAATTCATTTTTTCAACATCACTCATTTTCATTACTATTGTAGAAGCTTTAATAAAAAAAAAATTTTGTGTGTATTTTTATAAGAAAACAAGGAACTTGATTTATATATTGGATGGAATACTGAGCACAAAATCCAGCAAATGTATTCTGATAATGTGATGGGGAAACCATTTAAACTAAATATATGTATTTTAAGTTTCAAAATGTAACTTTGTAAAATATAAATTAATTTTAAGAAGAAACTTCATAATTCAAATATAACGTAATTCATAAAAATTCAATTCTAAAGAAAATTTCAGCTGTATAATCTTTAAATAATACACAATGACAATGGTTTTCTTCATTTTAAATACAGGGTTCCCACTCTAATTGAGGAAATAATTCCAAGGACTTTTCAAGGTAATTCAAGGACCGTACAATTACATATTTTAGACATAAAAATGCAAATGATAAATTTAAATCAAATTAATCATTTTTATTTTTGAAATAAAAAATTTGCTACGGATCTACAATTCTAATGATAAAACTGTGTATCAAATTTTATCCATCTAGCTATTTAAGTTTTTGAGTGATTGTGTTCACATGAACACAGACTTCCCTGGCTCTACGAAATTACGTAAGAAATATTTTGAAAGAATATTTCATTGCAGAGAAGATCGGTTATTGGTATTTAAAACCAAATTCTGTTCAAATATATCAGCTACTTTCAAAATACATAAGGATAATTGCAGAACTATTTTACTCGACGAAGAAATACCCGCTGTAGCTTTTACTGTACTGTCAAATTAAGCTGCCTTTGAATACACAACGAGAGAAAAGATTGATGATTGACAGCAATTCCATACATACACCCTTTTTCTGGTGGTGGAATTCTCAAGGCAAAACCAAGTCAAAAACTGGTTTTCTGTTCTGTTCCAAAAAATATCGGATGAACAATTTTTGCTTATTTTTCACGGACTTTTCAAGGACCGTGGGAACCCTGAGTACGATTCACAACAAACATTAAGGCATTCATGAAGAAAATTCCTTGTGCACTCAATGATATTTGCAGTGCATCTCAACTGGACACAACAAAGTGATTAATAAAAAGCTGAAGGTATAAATTTACAGTAAAACCCCTGTTAACCAAACTCGGGTTAAACAAAACATGAGTTATCCAAAATGCCCTTGAAATCACAAATCCAACAAACATGTACTGTACTGCACGGAGATAATCGCAAAAGTGAGACTTTTTCGCATCAATATCCCCACTTTTTCTTTTAAGCATCCCCAAGAAGATCAGTGATTAATTTTAGAATGCTAAAATTAAAATTAATGGGTATTAACAATATTAGTTTGAATTCATTGAATTGAGTTTTGAATTCATTTTACACTCAAAACATTTCAGAATTACGTATTATTCAATTCTAAAATTATATACAAAATAGTAATAGATGCTCTTGGCTTAATTGAAAAAATTGTTATCTGAAACGGCTTACCCCTTTAGTTTGGTTAATCAGGGTTGTATTGTATTTACAAACAGAAATAAAATTTAGTTGTGGACTTCACAAATATTCCACAGAGACAAGCAAATCTAATTGCATTTAAAGAGGGGGAACAATCAGTTGTAGTTTTTAAAACAAAGATGCGAAATTAGCACTGATAACTGATTCATAAACAACACAGCAGGTT
>BGPR01047281.1:0-11832 GCA_013235015.1 Araneus ventricosus
TTCTGTTGGTTAACTTTTCAAATTTATAAATCTGTATCAGATATTGAATTAAATCTCCCAATGAGTAGACTGTCTCTCTACTTATCCACCTGTTAATGTACACAATATCTGAAAAATGCGAACAATCAGATACACGTAATTTAGCGTGTAGAACTTGCACACAAGTTAGAGATTTGTATCAAAGCTTGGACGAAATTAGTCATAGAAATGCAATTCTTCCCAAATTTCCTAGTACATTTTTTTACAATAATATACAATAGAATATTAATATTACACATTACAAAATAAAGCTCCAGGTTCGTAAATATTTTTTTCAACCATTTTGCCACTCATATCCAATTAAAATACTAAGTAATGGCAAAAGAATTGACGAATCACATCAGATATAACATTGCAAATTTATACACACCATAACTTCATAAAAATTTTATAAGATCTCCCCGAGAAACCCAATGACAGCTAATTTAAATCCAACTCATCCTACTAGTTGCAGCATATGCTTTATTAAATGACGTAGAGTCTACCATCATATTACCTGTTTTATTTTTAAATAATAATTTTCTGCACAATTTCCAGAACGCGGTTTAGGTACTTGTTGCCTTGTCGAGTTAATTTGAATGCGAGAGAATACTTACTGTGAGTCAACTGCAATTTTCTTCAAATGCACGAGGCGGACCAGAACTTTTTAGAAGGTTTCTTTGTTCACCAACTGGCGAAACCAGCCTATGGCGGTCTAGCTAAACAGCGCTGTAGCGAGAGTAAATGGCGCATGTGGCGTAATAGCATGAAATAATATTGATAACATTTTGTTTTGACTGCGCCCCTTAACCTTAAACCGGGCAGCTGTAGAATGGGCTCTACTAAGTCCGTCCTCTGTGATCCAGAGTTTTTTGGGGGCGGGTGGGGAAGGACGTGTGTGTGGATGACAATTTCCAAAGTTCTGATTCTACAGTAACAAAATTATGAAGTCAAAAAAAAATACAATTGGTAGTTCGGGATCCTTTTATGGTATTTTAAAGTTATTCCATGGAGAACTTGTGGTTGCATGGTGTCGGCAAATTCAGTTTCGATAACACATTTTGATTGGATTTGATGCGGAAGTATAAATAGGATTCATAGGGAGAATATTCCTAATTTTTTAGTATTAATGAACAATATAAGTAATTATAATTAATTTATTAATGGATTATTAATAATAGATATGCAATTTTAATAAGCGTCCGTTAATAATGTAAATGATTCAAATCTATATTATGGACCGATTAAATCGATATTATGTACACAAAATGGACCTTTATTTCTTTCTCCCCGTTGGTTCAGTTCAACGATCAGTTTGTTTACCAATCTCAACCCTGAAGCTGAGATTTTTAAATTGGTTTGAAGTCGGAAACAGCGACTCTTTTTGAGTTTAGATCGTTTGAATTAAATAAATTTGAGTCGTATAGTTTGGGTTAGACAAATGAATGAATGTGTGCTTAATACTGAATGCCTTTTTCAGCTAAAAGTTTCTGAAAAATTGGTTTATTCATCTCTGGACAGCTCAAATGTTCTGAGTTCCATCTATGCAAAGAAAAATACCGGGTAAGTCAAAATGAATATAGCGATTACAAACGGCTATAACTATTTAATGGAAAATATTTATCGATAAGATTAACACAAAATGTAGATGGAACTTCAAAATTTGTTTGCGCAAGTGCAGTGAAGCGGAAGCCTACGCATGCGCGAGTTGAAACTTCGCAACGACAAGAAACCTGTTCATTGCGGACGTCTCATTAGTAAAAATGGCGAGTCCCTTGCCGAAAGCATTCTGCGTGTTAGAATTTAACAAATGCAATTCTGTTATCACAGTGCAAAGAAGATTTCGTCGGCGTTACAATCAAGAACCTCCAAATGCGAACAACATGCGCAGATGGCATCAGAGGTTTGAAGAAACAGGATGTCTGTGCAAAGGGAAAACTAGCGGAAGGCCACGTGTTTCACCGGAAAACGTTGAAAGAATTCGCCGCACGTATGAACGAAGCCCACGGAAATCGACGTACGAAGGCAGTAGGGAGTTACAAATGCCACAAAATAACGGTATGGCGTGTTCTCAGAAAGAGACTGAAAATGAAACCGTACGTAATTCAACTTGTGCAGCAATTGAAACAGGAAGACTATGGCAAATGTATGAATTACGCTACGTTTATGCAGGAAAGCATGGAGGATGAAACAATGGCTGATCGTCTCATTTTTAGCGATGAATCAACCTTCCACATAAGTGGGAAGGTTAACCGATACAACAGTCGAATATGGGGTACGGAGAAGTCTTTCACTGTAATTGATCATGAACGTGACTCAGCGAAAGTTAATTCTGTGTTCTGCGCGATCTCATCACGTAAATTGTACGGTCCTTTTTTCTTCAGTGAGCGAAGTGTTACATCAAATGTTTACCTTGACTTGCTTGAGGTATGGTTTATGCCACAGCTAGACTCTGATTCCACGGATTACATCTTTCTGCAAGATGGAGCACCCCCACACTGGAGTACGGAGGTTCGCACATTTTTAAACCAACATCTTCCAAAGCGTAGGATCGGTCGAAGTGGAGATGCCGACGATGTCTTCTGCTCTTGGCCACCGATATCTCCGAATTTGACACCCTGCGATTTTTTTTCTAAGGGGTTATGTGAAAGAGACGGTGTATGTGCCACCCATGTCCAAAACAGTTGAAGAACTCAAAGTACGTATTTGTAATGCGCTTGCATCGGTGACTGAACAAATTCTTCAGAATGTATGGCGTGAAATGGATTACCGCCTAGATGTTGTCCATGTGACCAAGGGAAGTCACATAGAACATCTATGACGTATCAATACAAAATTTTAAAGTTCCGTCTATATTCTGTGTTAATCTTATCGATAAATTCTTTTCCATTAAATAGTCATAGCCGTTTGTAATCGCTATATTCATTTTGACTTACCCGGTAGTATACTTTCCTTCACTTAATAATAATTGGAGGAAGTGTGTTTATATGTACAGAGGCAGCATTTCGTTAAAAAAAGTGCATGTTTAAGATTTTGAAGGAAAGAACGATGTTTGAAAATTTTGAAAAAGGGGATCTAATTAATTATAAAATGCTAAGGGTAAAAAATTATTATGGGTTTTAATTTTGAATAGTTAATAAGAACATGTTTCAAGCCACTATTTTCTTTAAATTGTCCTTTTTTAGCTAAAAGGTTGCAAGATGGGTTACATCATTCTACGACAAGAGACAATCAAGAATTTTCTGAGATTTAAAACACAAATGACTACACTGAGAAAAACACTATATCTTTCTTGACTAAATAATTTTTGGAATAAGCATGTATATAAGTGCGGAAGATTTTCTGTGTAATATTTTATAAAAAAGAGTGCATATTAAAAATTTTGGTTAAAAAAGCAACAATTTTGTATATTTGCTATATTTTCAATTTTAAAAAGCTAAAAGTAAATAATTATTATGGGTTTTAATTTTGAATAGTTAATATGAATATGTTTCTGTTAGATTGCAAAAATTGCATCTACATCTTTTCTCGGCTTTGTCAGTATTTTTAATTATTTTAATCTTCGCCACAAAAGTTTATTTCATCTCTTGTGGCAACTTTGACAATTTTTGAAATTCAAACGATAATTTTTAGCCGTTTCATTAAATATCTAAATTTTTCTTAATTATTTACTTTGTATTCGATTTAAATATTAATTGTCTTAACTTTTGTTGTTGTTTCCATTAAGGTTTCAACTTTATTAATTTTTAAATCAAAATTTTTCAACGGGATTATTTCTTCGCCATCTTGTTTTCGCGCAAGAATTTGGCGTAATCAGGTTTTGGCGTCTGTCACTGGAATCGTTTTCCGTTATGATTTTTTTTCTTTTGTGATGGGCTGAACGTGTGGTTGGAGTTGTTGCAGCTACGGGCCCAGGGCCTTTGGGGCTTCTGGGGGGCCTTTGGGCCTTCAGGAAGCTTGCCATTTTTATATTATTCTTTTTCCGTTGGAATTGTAATACGAAAGAGTTCGATTCTCCAACATGTTTTTGGTAAAGTGATGTGATGTCTAATTCTGCGAATTTGAAATCTTCAAGATTCTGCGAGTTTGAAATCTTCAAGATGTGAATGGTGTTATCCAAAATTTTCATCTATATTCATGTATGAAATGGAGGCAATTGTGACAGATTTTTGCGCTAAAATTTGCGCTATACAGATCAGCAGTTTGAGTGAACTGAATACTCAGCCTCAAGCATTGCACTAGAAATGATGAGGTTACAATTTGAACAGCCTGCCCTGCAAAAATTTCTTCACGTTAACAGTGTTTAAGATGGAATTGTGCAAGGAAGCGTGTAGTGCACCAATAATGCGTCTGAATCACCGAGTTGTGTATACATAATTTTGTGAAAGTACCAATTTCTTCGAATTTTTTCATACATCCTGTGTTGTAATAAGTTTTTCACAAGCAAACATAGGCTGCAATGTGCTTTGTCAACGTAACACAATTGTTTTTCTGCAGAATCAAAAAAGTATTCCTTGAATTTGTTGTTTTTACCTAGTATCCTCATTACTATATTTTTTTCTAAGCCTGCAGCGCTTTGTAATATGTGTAGCTACATATTTTTTATTTTGTTTATTACATTTTTTAATCATGAGCATCAATCTTGTATATATATAAATCATGGCAGTGATTAAAATAATTTAATTTAAACTATTCTATTATAAAAAGATTTAAATTCATAGATTTTGATTCTGTTTTAATATCTTTAATTTGATTTACTACTAGCAATGTACTACAATTGTATGCAAAATGATTTAATTTAGTAGCTAGGTTTTTCAGGTCTGAAAAGGTAGGTGATTTATATGAATATAGCTTGAATTGCTTATCATTGTGTTATGTTTTTCAGTACCAAGATTGATTAAATAATTGTTATATATATTAATTTAAATTTTATCATTGGGCATCTACCTTGCTTTAACATTTTATTTTAATCCTAGCTACCCCATCCAATAATTTCAAGCCACTTTTTTTCTTTAAACTGTCCTTTTTTACCTAAAAGGTTGCGAGATGGTTTATATCATTCTACGAAAACTAGAATTTTCTGATATTTAAAGCACAAATGACTACAATGAGAAAATATCTTTCTTGACACAATAATTATTGGAATAAGCATGTATGCATATGGGGTAGCTTTTCTGAATTACATTTCATTGTATAGAGGGCATATTTCAAATTTTGGTGGAAAAAGCAATTTAAAAAAATTATTTTGAAGATTTGGAAAAGGCTATCTTACCAGTTTGAAACTTAAAATTTTGCTGGAATGAAGTTATGTTGAAATAAACTGTTGAAGAAATAGTCAAAAGTGTATGCCAAGAAGTTTTAAATGACTGATTTCTGATTCATGAAAATAATTTCGATTTTATATCATCTTTGAATTATAAATATTACCTTTCAAATTTCTTTCTAACATTTACATATATATCTGTGCTACCAGAAGATTTTAATTGTAGAAACTGATGAAAAATTAACTTTAGGAGTTCATGCAATTTCAAATATATTTAATTTACTTTTAGTAATTAATGTATTTATAATTTCCTAATACCAGCAGAAATGGATAACTGTACGGCAAGCGAGCGAAGCGAGCGGGTATCACATTGTGATCCCGAAAGAATCACAACGTTGTTCTTGGTTGTTGGCAAGCGAACAGGGGGTGTTAGATATATATAAATATTTTATAACAACCGTGCTAGGACATCCAGTGTCTTCATTGTAGCGAGGGAAGCGAGCAGGGTTTGCGTATCAAACCCCGGAGGATTGCAGCGCAATCCTCCTGGGGGTTGGCGAGCTTTAGCGACCAGGGGATAGAGCCCTCTAGTCCTCTTTAATTCCAAAGCTCACATCGCAATTTTATGCAAAAAAATTTAAATATTCACGCAGTAATCCTTGTTAAAGTGAATAAATGATTGGTTCTCAAAAATTAAAATGATTATCATTCCTTCAACACAGGAAATATGTTTTGTCAAGACATTTTTTTGTTAGAATTTAAAATTTTTGTCTTTCGTTTTCCAACACAAATTAATAGAAATATATCGAAAGCATTCAAAGAATAATTTATTTAATAAAAATTATTCATTTTGATAAAAATAAGAAAGCTGAACTAAGAATAAACTAAAGTAGAAAATTGCCTACCATTGACTTGGACGTATTTCCTTTGCAGTAAAATGGATATTTCTTACAAAACTCTTCTAAATTACTCGGCTTTTCACACAAATCGGGATTCCGGAAACAGAATGTTTCTGTCGAAATGCTGAACAAGAAAGATAATGAAAAAACTTTAAAACAAATTTTATATTTACTCTGAAATTTCAAAACAGAGTTATAATCAAATTGTATTTAACGGAAATTTCTGGAATAGAAAATTCAGATTTTTTTCAAATTCATCAAATACCTTAACAAAGTGAAAATAACAATTATTTAGCAACTCAAATCGTTAGCTAGACAGCACGGTCCTTATAATCTCTTCTATTTGTATGATCAATCAAGTTTACTTGATTTTAAAATGAAAAAATAATATCCGAGAGGGTTTTCTACCAAAATTTCAAGTTGGTCATCTAGTGCTTTTTAGTACTGTCTTATCAACCACTACCTAGTGTACCAGTCTTTCTTTCACTTCAAAAATGCGTCGATAGGATATAACATTTTCGTTTTATCTCTGAGAACGTATCTGTGAAAAGAGGAATATTTTAGACGGTACTGCCTGTGAGTACATTTTTGATGTGAAAACGTCTTTCCGCACGTTACAGTGGTAGTCGATCAAACTTAATTCTGTGACAAAATACCGTTAGATTTGAATCGATAATAACTAATAATGCGAAAAGAATGGTTGACACCACAACGGATAGATCATATCTGTTCGTCGCATTGTATTTGTTTCACCTGTGACGTCATCGTACCAGTGTAGGCGCACACGCCCGATTGTTATGAATTATCTTTAAGTAAGGTTATTAATAAGTGTAGCGTGGAAACGCACACTTATTAATAATATTGGCTAGAACGTTGATTCTGGTGTCATTTTAAAGAGCTCCAGGAGTATTACTAGAACCCGAAGTGAGACAATAAAAATATTTATCAGAATATAAGTAAAAATCGGTATAAAATTGAAAATTTCAATCTCCACATGTTTTTTGAATATAGCATGTAGAGTTTTCTTTCTAATTATACGAAACTCACAGAATACTTGACAATACGTAAAAGGAACATTGTATTCAAATTTGAATTCAAAAATTTGAAAATTATATGAAATATGAGCAATTGTAGTAAATAATGTTTTACTGGTCCAATGTGACCTACCACAGACCCTTGCTATATGCGATAAACTTGTGTTTTATCTATTCTGTAACCATTATACTACTTTGTGTAAATATTCTATTAAAGAGATTGATAATTAAATTACATATTAATACGTAACACTTGTTTTACGATTTTATCGCGACGTTTCGACCAAAAATCTACGGCGCGGACCCGAACTGCGTCTTTCTTATGTTTTAGTTACTCTCTCAATCGGTTTTGTATACACTCACAAAAGTAAGTATATAAAAGCTTAATAACGATTTCTCTTGAGGAAACTTATGGTATAACTGGATTCAAAATAATTATCTAGTTAAATAACAATGAACCTAAATTCTACATCGAAATAAAAAAAATGTGCCATAGAAATCTAAATATTATATAGATGAATTTCGGTTGCACTCTAAGAGAAGCTGAATGATGAGGGTTCTTGTACAAACTGATATTTTTAACACGCATGCATACATGGGTATTCAGGATTTTCCACTTTCGTAAAATTCAGTATTATTGATCGAAGATTCATGTTTAAAAAATTAATTTGTGGAAAAATCCTCACTATTTATCTTCTCTTAGAGTGCAACCGAAATTCGCCACGTTTTCATTTCTTGTCTAAACACCATAGTACAAAAATTACATTTCTAGTTTTGTACCAATCTTTGTAATTCCGATTTTGATTGGTGGGACCTATGGTTTCCAGAAATTTATACACGATTAGCTGATTTAACGATAAATGCTAAGCAATTCTCACGTGTTCCTGAAGCACAGGGTCGTTGCTGGCATCTTGAAATCCTTAATCACAGTAGATTCCTGAACGATGATGGTAGGGTATGTGAAATAAATATAGACGAATTCCACCGACTGGAATAACAGGAAAATAAGGCAGAAAAGGAAAATACAGGTCTTGAAAGTTCTCCACACAACGGTTTTCTCTATAATACAACTGTTATTTGTTAGCTTCTGAGCAGATTCTTCTTCTGCAGTGGTAGTTTCAGTGACTGTAATTTCAGTAGTTGAAAATACGATAATTCTATCTTCCTGGAAAAATTATTCAAAGTAAATACAAACACGTATATGCAGGAGATTAAAAGATCTCTGTATCGAAAATTTAATATTTAATAGAAAAAAGTACTTTTTGTTGTAAAATTGAAATTCAGGTAATTACTAAAAAGCTGTTCTTTTAACTATTGTTTGCAGTTTATTTTTCAACATGTTATATGATGTCGTTTTTGTTACCAGAAAATCTGAAATGAAAAAAAAATCAAAATTTATGACTAATAATTAGTTCGTTTCAGATTGCTGATAATTTTTAATATTGATGGCAATATTTCTTTTATTGTTGTACATTATTTCCTATATTTTACATAACTACTTTGCTCTTTCATTTTTTACATATTTTTTCTGAACAAATGTCTGGTTTGAAATGGAAGATATAAGCAGTTATGATGAATCTAATCTCCTGAGACGCTGGGTATTTTTAACTAAGAATTGAAAAAAATTATATGTATTGTATGAAAAATATTTACATAAAAACTTCAATATATATATCAGTAGACAGAACAAAGTCTAAACGTCTAGATATAGGCTTCCCTCGGTAACAAAAAATTAAGGTATTTGAGTTATATTTCTCACTAGTATAACTAATTTCATACAGTTAGTATCTGGATTGATGAATTATCGCCAGTTATCCTTTAAATAGGTATTCCCTTATATATAATTTTAAGGGAGCATCCATTTTATTTACTTCTGTATGAGTCATATAACACAAAAGGTGACTTTTAAAGTGAGTCATACACCTTACGCGCGAAGATAATTATTAGACTGTCCAATTTTTAACAGATCTTAGAGTAAAACTTTCCAAAAACATGAGACATATCAGTCTCTCATTACCGTACATACAAGGTAAGATTAAACTCGCAAAAAGTGTCAACTTTTCACTGAAGTTACGAAATCTGAATATGATCTTCATGAATTCAAATTATTCAAGGTAAGTGAAGATCTTGGGAGATTATATCATGATATAAGTAAGCTGGGATAATACAGTGAAAGTGTAGCCAGTGGCGGCTCGTCCATTGGAGCTGCAGTAACCCCTGAAATTTTTTTTTAAACTTGTATTTTTCGTATTGAATCTTATTTGCTTACTTTTCCACTCTGAGAGTTCAATGACTTACGAAAATTCAAAAACAGTAATAAAAAATTGAAAAAAGACATAAAATGAATCCAAACGAAAAGAGACGCAGGTCTGAGCTGCAAAATAATCTGCCCCACCCCCCTGAAATCCATTTACAGAGCAAAAAATCCGGAGTGAAAGAGGAACTCTTTCTTCCTTTAGCTTAGACGAGCTTTTGGATGAAAGTCAGCACAGCTGTGGCTGGCACGGAGATAAATCGAGCGAAAGAAAGGTGCTCTTTTTAATATATCTTTCTTTTTTTTCCGTCACTCTCGCACAAGTTGAAATCTCATTTGCTGTTTATAAGTTTCGGTTCGTGTTGCGACGACAGATTTAAGCAAATAATACTATTCTATAACTTTCAAATGTTTAAAGTATTTCAATAAAAAATGTATTTATTATGTTTCAGCTAAAAAATAAACTTTCTGCATATGAGTTCTTTGATATTCATCTTTAAAAGAGTGTTATCGAGTGAACTGGGCAAGGAGGAAAGTGCATATGTGGAGCTCCGACTATTATTAGTATTTTTTTTTCGTCAGAGCAATCGTTACATCATCATTCACTTTAATTTTTGTAGTAAAACTAATAAAAAATGTCATATGCTGGTTATTTAGTTTGTTTGATGAATAGCAGGAAATTTCACATATCGATTTCAAATTAAAAAATTTGTCCTAATTGGAGATAAAGAAGCTTTTAAAATTGTATTCTCTTGTTAAACATATTTTTGAAGCCCTCCTCGTTTCTGAGCTCACGAGCCGCCACCGAGTGTAGCTTATTTGAATACATATACACTTAAGTGATTTACAGTTTGGATAAGAGATACAGTCTTCAACAACAAAAAGAACAATGCTAAAAATGTAGTATTTAGTATCACATCTTCACAAATTTGGTATTAACTCGAGGAGAAAGGATTCTATAAGTTAACAAGCTAGTTTACCGAACAATTAACATACTTAATTAATTAGTATCTCGGAGTTTTTCCATTATACAAGATTATATTTTCTATTTATCTGATCTTGTATGCCTTTTTCTAAATGTGAATAGAATTTCGTTTCAAAATTAGTAATAGTTCCTGAGATAAAATTAATTTTGTTTCCTAAGAAATCCGCCTGAATAAACCGAGCCTTCTAGGACTCTATATTAAGTAAATCTCAGCTTATTAATCCGTAAAAAGGCTATTTTAAATTTTTTCGATGAAATTTTGGAAGATTAATCAAAAATGATTCAGATTTATCCTTAATATGAGCATTTTTTCGTGTTTAAAATAATGCTTGAATTTTAATTAAAAATTTAAGCATGTTCATTAATTTCAAATATATTTTATAATTCAGCCTTATTCTCTAAAAACACTTTAACCCTCTGATTCCAAAGACCATTAGAATAGAGGTACCTCTAAATACGGGAACGTCAAACTTCCTCTTTCAAAAGTAAGAGAAATTCACTTCCTCCCTGAAAAACCAAGAAGTCAGTTGGCACTGTCCGAATTCTAAGACTCCCTGCTTTTCCCCTAACTCCTCTGAAAGTGCCAGACTCGCCATCGGAGTTCTAATCGGAGTACTTTGATAAAGTTCGCCATTCGAGTTCTCTTACACTTTTTCCATTTTCTTTATTTTAACTAAATATAATAATTTTAATTAAAGCATGATTTTTGTTGTTTAATTGTATCTTAATTGTTTAGTCAACTTCAGCGAATATTGATAATGCTGTTGATAATGTAATGACTGGATGTGGCTGCGTTGGCGCGCAAAAGGTATATTGTTATCACTATTGTTTACTTCTTTTGTATTTTCTTTTTGGTAATTAAATAACTTTCTTTTGTATTTTATTGGAAGTTGCCGCATTTTTGCGTCATTCTCTATAATACTTTAATTTTAAGTATATCTTGCTAAATTATTTCACTTGTACTTGTTATAAGGCTAAGCTTATTTTCACACATTATGCTTTTGAGTCACTAGTTGCATGACTCTGCTCTATTGTAAATTTATTTCTTCTTCAAGTGTCTGCATATCTAGCGATGATATTAAGGATATATAAAAGCTTCATAAATAGAACTTTTGCGATATTCCAGCATTCATATTCGCATACTGTAAGATGCAGTAAAAACGGCGTAAAATTCAGATTTTAGGTTCCTGAAAAAATGACATTCTATGCTTATATGTTATATAATATATAGAACTGGTACACATTTGAGGGTACGAACCAAAAACTTATAGTAAAATGTTATATTTTTGAATTTAAGAGAATATTTTATTATTTTAATTTTCATTAAAAGTTTGACATTTTAATATGCATGAATAATATTTCTAAAGTTCAACAATTCG
>BGPR01047282.1:0-11832 GCA_013235015.1 Araneus ventricosus
GGGTGTCTTCAGGCACGTTTCTGTGTCTGCTGTTGGAAACTTGTTCCCAAGCTGTCGGTGGCCCTTGATTTCACTTGACAGCCGCCCTCTGAGGTACAATAGGATATAAAAGGAGGGCTTTGTTTAGCCCTCATCTCCTACTACGAGAAGAGATTGGGGGGATTTCCATAGAGAAGTTGAAACCTATGCCCCTTATGCGTGAAGTGACCATTTATTTTTTTCCTCAAATCGGGACATCTACCAATTTTTAGGTAATACTATGTGTAACCAAGAAAACGCACATTTTTTCAGTTTTTATTTATGAATGAAAAAAATGGGAGTGAACACTTGAAAATAAATAATTTATGCCATCCCGTATTTTCTGAATAATTTTTTGCTTTAGAATATTTGGTGTTGATTTCAAATAAGAATGACATTCTTGGCAGGAGTAATTAAAATTTACTTTGTAAATAACATTGCTTTAAAAATTTCGACTTGCAACCGTGTTTTTTAGCCCGTTCACAGCTTATTCGTAAGAGAAATAACTTTCTATGGGTGTATTAGTGCCGGGCCGACATAGAATATATTCAATAACTGTACGAAAGTTCCTATGATTCAAATTATTGTTGAGAAAGCGTTTTGAATAATTCCACTGAATAATGTTTGGCTGGAACATTCCCAGTGTTTCATTCTGTCACTGCGGTGTGAAAAATTTAGAAATACGCTCGAGCGAGCAGTCTTCTGACCGACTTCCATGCGTATAAGTGCATGTACCATCATAGCAGCTCTACTAGGCACTACCGTCCAATTTTTGTGATTTTTCGCGTATTTTTTGTTAGATTGATAATGTGGGTTTCTCTTTTTCTGAAAACGGGACATTTCGGCGTCCCGAATCTGGACTTGGGGACAACGGGACAGACTATCAAAAAACGGGGCTGTCGCTTTCAAAACGGGACGTAGTCACATTACTTATGCATCCACTTTGTAACATCTCCCAATTATTCGCGTTTAGATATTTACTCTTGATATTTCCAGACCATAGTCATGAAATTTTTGCTGAAGGGATATGTTTAACCCCTTTACAGGATAAAAGAAATCATAATATATAATGCTTTTTTTCAATAATGCTGAATTAAGAGAAGACCTGTGGTTTGGAGTTGATTAATCTTATAATAAAATGAAACACAGAAAAATAGGACAATATTGGTAAAAATTGTGGAATTAAACTTAAGAAAATTATCTTTTCCAATTTCTTAAGCATTATGATATTGTCTATATCTACCGAATTATATCTCTTTCGACTTTACTATTTATCTGTGTCTCGTATCTAAAAACCTTCAGAAAATTATTTCATTTGGACTTGAAATCCTGATTTCCTATTTCTTATATCAGCTTTAATTCAGATTTTTGATTTTCTTTATTTCTATTCAGACAGTTTATATTATTTCAAACAGTGAATTGTTCATACATTCTCGACATAGAGAATATTTCATCATAGAACGACAGATTAGTGATTGATATCCCTCCCAATGCTGAAATTAGAATCAAGACCGTCCGCCACGCTCCAGCTATTGTGGCTCCTTCAAAAGATGTAACCTTTACCATGCTCTCCATCATTGCAGCCACGGAGCGACGGAATAACATCGAGAATAACGCTTAATCTGAATTCTCTTGTCAAAGTTAATTGAGGGTCTTGACTTCACATACACGGCGTAGCTTTTGTATCTGTTATTTCAATCGTACAGTTTTGCTAAGTCGCGTTAAGGTCCCGTTTTGAAACAACGCGAGGGATATTTTGAAACAGTCTCACGATTCGTAAACATGACCAGATGGCCATGACGACACATGAATGGTATCTCCAACCTTTCCATTCAGACCAGTGGCATGGGCAAGGCGTTTGACCTTCGAAATCAGATTTACGTGTACCAGGTCCCCCAAATACACGACGATCATTTTGGCGGAATCGGGTTTCGAACCTATTTCTCTACGGTCCAGAATACGAAGCCTATCATCAGGCCACCGCGGCCACATCAATCGCTGAGAAACTAACAATTAAGAAAAAAATAATGAAGTATAATTTCACAGGAATTATTTAGAAATAATTATTGAAAATATAGATTTACAATAACAAAATAATACTAATACACGAGCTTTCTCTCATAAAAACAGTAACTTAATTATTAGGAAATGAATTAGTTAGCATACTTCTAATAGTTAAGAATACCTATTATAATAACGCTCTTTCAACTTTATTAGCCTCTGAACTTTTAATGGAAGGAATATGCTAATGTAAGATTAATGCTTGAAATTAAGATTTAATTTATGTTTATTGATATAACATGACAAGCCACAAATGATGATTAATAACATTAATTAAGTGATTAAACCAGAATTATCTTCCATTTTTTGCAGCTGATGGAAAAAGCAGATAATGTATGCGCATAATTTATTAATGAATTTAATTGAAATTAAACTGAGTATAATTGATGTTTTCGAAAAACGAAGCACTGCTGCTGTTTTATAATTATTACATAAATTTTATGTAAACATTTCCAAACTTGTAATTAATAAAAACTGAATTGTTCTAGAATTAATCTAAGCATTATTCAGTGGAAATTGAAAGGAAAAGAACCATGAATGCCCTACCCCTCTTCTCCTCGTATTCTTACACATGAAAATATCCATTATAACCTACGATCTAAAATCTGGGAGATATGAAACCAACTTTTTAAGTTTAATACCACTAATAAAAGCATCATAAAATAAGCATTCATATAAAAGCATTCACATAAAAGCATCCAAATTTACCTTATCCATTCAAGGATTATCACTGCACTTTTTACTTTCTCGTGTACAAAGTATAACAAAGAGAAAGTACTGTAATCGTCAAAAAATTCGAGCTTGAGATGTTGACGAATCTAGACGTTTTAGACCTCCCTAAGTCCGAAAAACACAATTTTGGATTTATGTCTGTGAAAATGATAACTCGAAAAATATTAGAACTACAGGGATGAAATTTGGTACGTGCTCTTAACACATAATTTGTAGGTTTCTATCAAATTTTGGAGAAACTCCGTCGACTGGAAGTCTGTCTGTCCGCGTTCATATGACCGCTATAACTCAAAAATTTAAATAGCTAGATGGATAAAATTTGGTACACAGTTTTATCATCAGGAATGTAGGTTTGTATCAAATTTTGGACCAATTCCGTCAAAAGTTTAACTGTCTATCGGTCTGTATAATCGCCTACTTTTGAACACAATAACGTTTAAACAAAATTACTTACATAAATGAAATTTTGTATGTGGCCTTCTAACCTTAATTTTAGATCTGTGTCCAATTTTTGTGTCAAACGGTTAAAAAAGGCATTCAAATTGCAAATTTCGTTTTCTTTATCTTACACACAGTAATATTCCATAATCACACCGGCTTCTAGATCTACTTCCACGTTGGACTTTGAGAAATCGTACTATGGCGCTTATTTTTTTCTTCAATGCGTTAGGGACGCTTGTTCGTTTTACTGTCTTTTATATTATTTTTTTCTTTATATGCTTTAGGAGTATACGAGAAATTTTAGGGGAGATCACTCACGCTGGTTTATTCTGTGATTTTGAAGTTTTACAGCGTAAGTTGTATGTTTGTTTAATTTCGTTAAAACGGATAAAGTTTATTTTTTTATTAACACTAAAGTAAAGCACAAGTAGTAAAAATTATACTCCAGTTACTCTAAGCTCTTTAATCCTCTAAGCCAGCTTTTCCCAACCTTCTTGGCTCTGCGGACCACCTGTTGCGTAAAAAAATATTTTGAACACCACTAGCTAAATATACAAGTAAAAAAAATATAAACACATAAATTTACACTTATTATATATGCATGTATACGTCAGTAATTACTAAAGCTAACTGTAAAGAATTAAAATATATTATTGTATAAAGCAAAAAACGAGTAAATGCTCTTGAAGCTCCTCTGACTTCGACTCTTGACTAGCGGTTCGCGGCCCATGGCTTGGGAACCGCTGCTCTAAGCGTTTGCACCATGTTTTAGGTAGATTCCTTATAGGAAGTCTATCTATTGCAATGGTTCTCATGACACGACTTTCGGAAAATTTCTGCAGATCTTCACCGATTATGACCCCTAGAACCCAAAACTACCGTTCGTTAAAAAGTTTATATATATATAACGCTTTTTTCCATGTTATCTTGTGAACACGATAATTGGAGTAATTTTGAAGTAAATTTAACGAGCATTGGATATGTTGTAAGGATAGTGAAAATCTCGGTCGAGTTCGTAGATGGGCTATCCCAGCTCAATGGGGTGGAAATATTCATTTTCCCATAATTCCTTTATAATTGGAAATAGAAAGAAAATACAAATTAGGCGAATTTTTGCCTTATCATAACGAACAATTTTTGCATTTGAACTTTTTCGATAGCTAGAATTGCTTAGAAGTTATGAACTGAAAAGTGATTCCCCCCTTCCCCTCCTCTCCCCCTAACTTAAAGTACGTTTTAACCTATGCATGTTACCCCTTGTTGGAAAGCTCTCGTCATTTGCAGTCTCCTCCACCCGCTTTCTCTTGTACCTCTAATTCTTATGAGAATAGAGGACGAAATGTTCCTTTCCTTATTATTAGTAGAGACGTATATATATATAACGCTTTTACCCATGTTATCTTGTGAACACGATAACTAGAGTAATTTTGATTAGATTTTAACCGGCGAGGGATATGTTGTAAGTTCGGTGAAAATATCGACCGAGTTTGTAGATGGGCTAACCAGCTAAAAGGGGGTGGAAATGGTGGGGGACTGAAAATTTCATTTTCCCATAATTCCTTTACGTTTGACGATAGAAGGAAAACTCAAAATAGGCGAATTATTGCCTCTTTATCATAAACAACTTTTGTATTGAAACTTCTTTGATAGCTACAATTTTTTAGAAGTTATGAGCTAAAATGCCACTTTCAATCCCCTTCCCCATTTTAACATTTCCCCATAACTCTGTTACGACTAAAGATAGGGAAAAAATTCAATTATGCGAATTATCACCTTATAAGAACGAACAACTTTTATATTAAAAGTTTTTGTCAGCTAAAATTGCTTAGAAGTTATGAGCTGAAAAGCGATATTCAAATCCCCAGCCCCCTCAATTTATCATTTTCCGGTTACTCTGTTACGATTGAAGATAGAAAGAAACTTTCAATTAGGCGAATTATCACATAATCATAATGAACAACTTTTATAATAAAAGTTTTTTGACAGCTACAACTGCTTAGAAGTTATGATCTGACAAGCGATGTTCAATTCCCCCCAATTTATCTTTTCCCCATAGCTCCGTTACGATTGAAGACAGAAAGAAAATTTCAATTAGGGGAATTATCACCTTATCATAACAAACTACTTTTATATGAAAGTTTTTTGACAGCAAGAATTACTTAGAAGTTATGAGTTCTCATCAGCCGCATTCACTTTTACTTTTTGTATGGTAAACAAGCTGATATACTTGGCTTTGAACCGGATTAAAATGCTTTCATATTTAATATTTTTAATGTAAAAAGTACTATTGTATAAAAATTATAATACACAAATTCCTTTTCTGATCTGAAACGTTTTTAATTAAAATGAGAATATCAATTGAAACAAACGATTTTTAAAAACAGTTGTTTTCTCCATAAATTATTATTTGTTATATAGGTACTTCAAATATCGTTAACAATTACTAAAGTAAAAAAAGAAAGGTTTCAATGAATATTTTATTATATTATTCATTAATTTAAAGAATGAAAATAAATTAATCATTATTAGGTCAAGATATAAATGAATAATAGTCTACTTATAAAATTTTCTTTTAGCATTAGTCCAGAATTCTGTGAATGTATTCTGGCAACTATATATATTCGTATTATTCTTGTTCTTCAACAATAAAGAATATTGTTACGAATTCAATATAAAATTAATTTTGAAAAAATATAAAAATGAGAGAAACAAATTGTATGGAAATGAAATTTTTGTCACTGAAATGCAAATTTTATTTAAAATAAAATAAGGTGTAAAAATAGTTTCGTGAGATAATGATTTCCAAAGATATAGTGGAAAAAGCCTTGTTTAATTTTTAATTAACAGAAATTGTAAGGAACTTTTGGGCTTTGCAAAGTTAAGGTGAACTTTTTCTTGTCTTAAATAAAAAGTGTGCAAAGTTTGGTTGAAATCAGTCCAGTGGTTTAGGAGATGTGGAGAATATACATACAAACACAATAACTTTTATTTAAATTATTAGATCATTACAGGATTAAGATTGCTGGCATATACTATGAGCCATAAAAAAGGTTTTAGTGAAGATATCGTCACAATTAACTAAGTATTTAATTTTATTTAAGTAAATAGTCAATTTTAATTAATTAAACAGTTATTTTAATACTTAATTTGATAATTAGTTAATTTGACAGATTAATTTCATTTCATATTTAACTAAACTTGGCTGCACCAAGATTTGTTTAATAAATTTAATATACAATAGCCAAAGAAGATAGATATATAAGAGTTCCCTTTATCCTTTTTTATATTGAAAAATATCTCATTAACTTTAAAATTGTTTTGGGGTTTTCTGCCTGAGTATTTGCTTTTAACTGTCGAAGGAGATTTAAATTTCCTGTTCAAAATGGCTGCATTGATATCGTATGCTTTAAACACACGTGTTAAATCTGGAACTCACAATGTTTAATAATTTTTATTCTCTTATGTGTTAAGAATTTAATGACTGTTATCTCTGTAACCAGGGAGTAAATGAGTAAATGAGCCCATTCTAGTAATGTTTAAATGTCTCATGTCATGTGATTTTGCCATATGACAAAATAATGTTCGCATAATTATATGGTAACCTAGATTAAATAAACTAATCTAGAGTCGTTCTTCATTCGTGTCAAGTGTCAGTTTCTTGCTACTATTTCAGATAGGCTGGCTTAATGTCATCTAGGGGATATTTGAGCTGTTGGGATATTTATTTCTTTATGATTCCTACGTGTTGAATGATTATGTGTTGGGATATAAAAAAATGGCCAATTTACTGACCAATAAATCTAGCATAACCTTTTGGAATGAAAAATGGAATGATAAAACCTTGATATAGTAAAACATTAAATGTCATGAAAACACACACAGAATCACAGCGTAAATATTGCAATGTGTAGAAACAATAAAGTCATTGGCTATGTCTGTATTGATCAATATGTAATATTTCATTACTTCAGTAACATTAGCGTAAAGTAATCTACCTTTGCCTTCAAGCTTTCCAAAAAGGGATTTTTTCTGTTTCTCATGTTGAGCTCCAAAGCAGATAATTCATGTTTATGCGTATAATTTCTTAAACTGCAATGGATAAAATATTCTTAACATTTCAGAAACTTGATTAAACGCAAAAAAAACTTTAAACTTTAGAAGCAAATTTTTAAGACTTTAAATCCATTAGATGAAAATAGCTAACCGCTTAGAGTGTTAAAATAGAGAAAAGACTTTTATTTTAATCAGCGTCTTCAATAACACAGGATTTGATGAGCTAGACTCGTAGCTATAAGGTTGCGGGTTCGAGTCGTATTAAAAGATATTGAATGTTCTAGATGCTAGTAATAATCAGTCACCATGCCATTATATAATAATGCACGTTAAAAATCCATCGAATGCATCATTGTAGAGTTTGGCAAAATTAAATACGTGGTACGGCATTCTCTCTGCTGGACAAATAGTGCATCAAAATCATGGAAGCGGTGTCTGCGAAGAACGTCACTAAAAATAAGTAGCTGACTTGCAAATTATTTAATTTTGCGAATAAGCTTCATAGAAAAACGAAACATAATTTTTTTTTATGAATACAGCAACAGCTATGAAATTTGATGAAAAGTCAATGTTTAGAAAAATAAATTCCGTTTTATGATTTTCTAATCATAACCATTGAAAATGCTTGCATTCTCTTGCGTGAGAGCAGAACGATATTTATAATTATCATTTGAAATAACTAGCTACAATTTATCGCTTTAAAATTCTCATTTCAGAGGAAAGTTGAAATATTTGAAATATTTCGTAAACAATTAAAATGCCACTTGTATACGAAATACAACTCTTAAATTTAACCGAGAAAAGATGTTTTGTATTTAGAATACTTAAATTTCGGAGGTGATTCCTGCTTCTTAATCTTCAGAAACTGGTATGCTTATAAAATAATATTTTCTGCCTGTTACGCATTAGTTTGACATTTATACAAATATGATGTAATCATAAATATTATAATCAGCGCAATCTGATTAAAATCTACTTTTCCAAGATAGAAATTCAGTGATTTAATTGGAGATTTTTCATATTTTGTTCTGTTTGAGGAAATTAACGCGTGTTTTACTAGCCTCCATTTTATTATTCTGAAAGAATCTTCCGTTTTTCTCTGGCACTATGGGATTTAACAGACTCATAAGATATTTATTCCAGTCTGGTTCGTGTGTTATTTATTCAAAAAATTCTCGTTTCTTTTCAAATAATTTTACTCGTTAAATTAAACCATGAGCACGTTCCCAACATACATTATTTTCCATATTCCATTACTCACGCCATTTTAAAGATTCATTGCTTTTGATTTAAATACATTTGTTCCATCTTATAGAGAACACATTTTTCTTGATACTTTTATTATTATTCTAACGTTGGAAGGCTTACTTACTAGATGTTTGTCGAATTTAAATATTATTGCTCGAAACTATTTGCTTTCGAATTCATTAAAAAAATAAATGTTTCATAAGCTTTACAGATTGTCCGCAAGTTATTCTTCCTGTTTATTGTCCATTGTTTTTTCACCATAGAAAAATATTCATTATGTTTTAACATAGTTCGAATAGCAAACTTATTTTTTAACATGTTCAAAGCTGTTCATCATTTTTTAAAAATAAAAATACTCTTTTTTGTTATTACTAAGAGAGCTTTGAACTTCAAATTATTGTGTTAATCAGAACTTAAAAAATTTACGTTAACTAAAGCAACGCTAACAACCTCGCATTTCGCAGGGATGTAAAATCATATTTAATTTCCAGTTCATTAAAATCTCAAAATTTTAAATGTTGTTTTCCATTTTGCTCACCATTTCCCTTTTTCCTCATATCTTCTGATCCCATATGGATGAAACTCAAAGCAATATTCTTCACACACACAGAGTGAAGCAGTGAACGGGCGATTTTGTTACAATCGAAATAGCAAGTTACAAGAAGAAACACAAAATGATTTCATTCCCATCTGACATTCAAACATTACCATTCAATGTAGTAACTGTGTGAAGTCGTAATTAAATGAGGCAGAGTCATAGATTGGTGAACAACACGCATTCACTTTGCTAGTTATATATATAAACAACGATAGCTACATAAGGTAAGTGAGCGAAAGGTGGCCATAGTCAAGCTTTGAGGATTTTTCAAAACTTTCTGGTTAGGTGTGTGTGGCTGAATTTTTTTTATCAAATTTTGCACTTATCTCTAACACATATCAAGTATACTTTTCTTTTCAAAATAAAATTTAATTATTTTTATAATGCAATTTCAAAATTGTAGCTGGAGGGCCACCTTTGGCGCATAATGTTCCAAAGGTGGTCCGAACGTTTGGCGCAGTATGGCCAAATTGGCCCTTGTGCCATTAAAACCACACCAACCAACCAACCAACCAACCAACCAAAGGTGGTCCATATATTAAAATCACTTTTAAAATGTGAAAAAAATACTCGGAAGACTATTTTTACTTCTAGAAGAGCATTACAATGTTCAATACTTTATGTTTATACTTATAACAATAACTAGGCCAAGAATTAACAAAAGTGTGCTTTAGATTTCGTGAGATTTTTCCGATATGCAAATGAAACTTTAACCACCATTCAATAATTAAAAAAAACGATAACTTTTATTGTTATAAATTTAACAATAAATGGTAATAAATGTTTTCAGATAGTTAACTTTTTAAAAATTACTCTACTGCATTGATTTCCATATTTGTTTCCTAAAGTGGCCCGACACCCGGGCTACATTCGGAACATGCATATGGTCGCCATTTGCACGACTTAAAACTATTAATATGAAAAATTTATTAGAAAGGAAGTAAATATGGTTACAGAGAAAGAAAGACTCTCAGAAAACGTATCATAACTCAAAGTTCTAAGAATTTAAACGCATGCAAATTAAAATACCTTCTTACCTGGAAATTAGAACGACTACTCTTCAAAAGTGAAACCACTGCATACCATGGCGGTCGATCAAGGTGATCTCTTCAGATTGCGACACGTACATTGCAGATACATGATTTACAATGCAGTAGCACCATGTTGTGATTAAAAATGAAATTAATTCTACTTTTGGGGGTGGGCTACCTTAGGAACACTGGCCACCTTTGCCTCACCTACCTTATTTACTCAAGACGCTTCTAGCTTATTTTTTTCTGGTAAGTAAACATCTAGTGTCTTCTATTCATGTGGTCTAAGTGTGAACAAATAGCTTTGAGAAATTGGATACAATTATAAATGAAAAAGAATGAGGTGAAAGAAACGAGTGCTAACAACAGAGAATATAGTAAGCTTTTTTTATCAAATAATTGGACATTATGCCCTGTTGTATTATGTTCACGATATTTCTAAGCTTTCATTACAAATCGCAAATACTGGGCTTTCATTTCATTTTATTTGATACTAGCTGCCTTTGGTGACTAGCTTGTTCGCAGGCATTAGTGACTGAGTTTCATTACAATTGAATTTCTTATGTATAATTTCATATTCCCTTAACAAAGTATTTTTAAACTTCAAGTGCGATAATTCAAGGCTACTATATAACAAGGTGTGTTATTATAGTAGCCTTGTACTTATTCTGTTCATTGCGTATAAGAACATCCCCATGTTGCCAAGTAGCATAACGTATCTACCCGTGACATCTAACATCTAATTCCAAGTAGTTAGCGCTAACATCACTTTTTTTTTCCATGGTTCATCCTGCAAAATATACAGTTGATTTCAGCATTAAACCGGTACAGCGCATTTTACATCCAGCAGCATGTTAACTGGATTCAACATGTTGATAAAGAGAATTAAAAAATGCCACCCATAATTATTCATCTTGCCGGATACATTTTCTTATACACTTAATATCTTAGAGGGAATTATTTAAACATTCCTCAAAAAAGTTTATAAAATAAAAAGAGAAAGTAAAATTCATGATTATTTTACCAAAAAATATGAAAAATTAAGCAGAATCTTCATTACTAGTTTAAAGAATGGAAAATAAACATGCAATTAAATATTAATATTAACAATCAAAACTATTTGAATTTCACTACAACAATAAAAAAATACTGTTGTAAACCATGCATAAAAATATTTTTAAAAGCTTGTTAAAATTAGGGAGGGGATTGCATGACAATTAAATTGGTATCATTGAAAAGATAATTTTTTGCTTTTTAAGACAGTGTAAAAATGATTTTTGTACGATTATATTTACCCCAAAAAACGTCAAGATTTTGCTTAATTTTTAATTTATTAAAATTCTAATCGAAATTTCAAAAAAATCGCTTCGAGGTGCACGTTCCCTATCACGAGAGTAAATTTGGTCCTAATTTGGAAACTGCAAGTCAAACAGTCTTCCCTATAGACCGCCAAAAGACACATATTATTAGTAGAGATTACTGTAAATAAATCCATTTCTGCGCTGATGGATCTTCCGAATTTATATACCTTTTTTAACAACTGAACATTTTAGACATTTGTATTTCACCTCCTCATTCCTCACCAAGTTGTTTTTAAAAACATTTTTTTCCATTATTTTAAATAGAGGTATGAATTTTTTTTGTTGTGTC
>BGPR01047283.1:0-11832 GCA_013235015.1 Araneus ventricosus
GGGGAGAAAAAAAAAGAGAATTTCACAGGAAGTGCACTAACTTAAAAAGTTTCAAAGGCAACAATCGTTTTGTTGGGAATTAATTAAAACACACCTTTTTCATCGGCAGCATCGGCGAAACCTCAATTTTAGATTCTTGTTAGCTATAGTGGGTCATCTTTGTGATCGACACTAACTAGAATGATATGCTAATTCGAATCTGATTGATCCGAATAAACATATCATTGAAGAACATGTAACTTTTCTTGTTCGCCGCGCATGTATGAAGGAAATTCTGATTTGCAGTCTCCTTTTTCCAGAGACTGTACTTCTGAGAAAATACGAAAAAAATCCAAATGAGGAAATCGCGCCAAACGAGAGCTGGGAGAAACACAGCTCAAGTGCATGTAATTTCAAGCGGAGAAATGGTTTATTTTTCTCCCTCTCCGCGTTGCTCACTATGCGAATTTTGGATCCTTAGGAGGGACAAATCTTTATGTAGCTCTGGTCAGTCGATCTCTTAATTCTTAATCAACAAAAGAAATAAAGCTAATATATAAATTAGAAAAAAATTTAAAGTTTAAAGCAAATAGGAGCAACTAATATTAAGAGAGAGTACACAAATCTTAAAATTTAAAGTTAACTTTTTCGGTCATTATCATACGAAAATTTATTCAAAAATTCTTAAAAACATTATTTTTGGCCAAATTTCTAAAATAAAAAGAATTTGTAATAACAGAGACTCCTTCTCAAAATCACTAGAAATTTATTAAAATTCCTTCAACAAAATGAATTTCCCTATAATATTGTAATATTAATATTTTAATTATTGCAAATTATTAATTAATTAACTAATAATAATTTTTAAAAATCAATAAAAAATTTTAAAATATAAATAAAGAAATAAATTAAAAAATTTAAAAAATTCTGTTCTCGGCTTTTTCTGCTTTAATAGATGGCGCTTTACTCTTTTTCTCACCAGGCCAATTTTTTCTTCTTCCTTCCTGTTGTGTTTTTGCATTTGTTTAGGGTGAACTCCTAAAATGGAGAGAGAAGGTTGGATAATTTTTGCTCTTTTTTGTTTTTTAAGAGTATTTTATTTTTCACTTTTATTTCTGAAGGATGTTCTTTTCCATTTCATTTTCGGACTTTTTGTGTCAGAATTTGGGCTAGTTTTGACTAAAGACCAGCCCTTATACAGAAAAAACTCCGTTTCGAAACTCTGGTTTTTCGGTTTCACCCCTGACGACGTACCAGAAGAGGGTTTCCGCAGTTATGGTGTCTTGCTTTCTTTGTTTTGTTCTTAATTCTTGATTGATTTTCAATCTTCCTTTCACGTTTTTTATTGCTTTCTGCCACTTTCGTTGATCATTGAACTCTGAAAGTCGAAAAGTAAGCCAAACAAAATAAAAGCTTTTAAAATAATTTCAGGGGGACTGCAGCTCTAATGGACGAGCCGCCACTGAGTTTAAAGGAAATCGTCCACAAAGAAAAAGTAAGCCGAAGAAAATAAAAGCTTTTAAAATAATTTCAGGGGGGCTGCAGCTCTAATGGACGAGCCGCCACTGAGTTTAAAGGAAATCGTCCACAAGACAAGGTTAAGAAATATAATGAAGCAAGGTAGTGACAGAGATTGTTGGGAAAAGAAAAAGGAGAACCCAAAATCTTTTATAGCTGAAGCAAGAATAACTGAAAGACTGGATCCAAATGCGTGGATTATAGATAGTGCTGCTGCGACGCATTATTGTTTAGAAAAAAATGGTTTACTAAGTTTGAACCATCTAATAAGCCTTAACACATCTACATAGTAAATGGTGCTACATGTCGAATTGAAGGCAAAGCGACTGTAAAACTGTCTTATCCAAATGGCCAGAGTCTTTTCTTAAATGTCGTCATTTATTCCTCCCAGATAAGGCATAAATTGTTATCTGCGCCAAGCTGATGAAGGAGGGGCGAAGTTCATCGGACAGAGAATAAAAGTTCAAGTATTTGACGGAAACGAAAGGCTCTTCAGAGCGATTTTGTGTAGGGGTCTTTATAAAACATATCCGATACCACCTCAAACTTCAAAGGTAACACTATTAAATATCTCAAAAATGGAAGATCGGGAAAATAGTGAAAGAAAAACCAAACGTTTTGTAGTAAGGACTGGTAACCTTACTAAAGGGCACCCAAAGAATGGTCACATTAACACCAAGTACAGGTGAACAAGAAGGTCGTAGTAACTTTAAAAATTCATAAAAACCGGAAAAATTACAGAAATAAAAAACGGTTTGCAGGGTTAGCATCGTTAGGTCGCGGGAATTTTTTTAATACAGGAAAAATTAACTCAAAAACTGCCGATAGATGGCGCTGGTACGAGCGACTTCGGTGGAAATATGCAAATGAGTCAGTTTTAAGAACTGCGCTCCTAATCCGCAACCACAATTAACGAACAAAGATGCTGAGTGCGAAGGATAAAGCTTTGTTGGTGAAGTTGTTTTACTTGAACCAGGAATAAGCTACCATTACCTGCTGCACTCTGCCGTTGCTGGATTTTTGACTCGACTGCAATGTGCTATCCCCTGTGGGGGGCATGTGGAACACATACTGCTGTAATAAACAATTTGGAGGCATTCTGTTCGTTATTTGCGTATCTTTTCTTTGACTTGTGTACGTCAGCGCCACCTATCGGCTATTTGTTTTGTCGGTTGCGTCAGGTTGCTATTTAATGAGGCTCTTATTTTCAGTGAGGAAAGATACCAGTTTAATTATTTTTATTCTTGATACTTTATTTAAAAGTAAGTTTTCCCACCGAAGTAGAGTATTTTCCGCACTTGGTTTGTTAAAATGAAAAGTTGACGTAAGATGGAAAGAAATTACGTAGTGGAGAAGGTCTCCCTTTTCCTCGAATGCGCAGATATCATTATGATGAAGCCGGAATCTGTAGAGAAAGCTGGGAAAAGGACCTTGGCCTGTACCGGAAAGGATGGATTCTCTTGACCATGAGGCTTGGGTTCAAGATACTTTAGAGATTATATTAAATATAGCTCCCCCGTGCGCCTGAATCCCAGTCTTGTTCCCATTTATTGAGAGAGATGTTCCTACGTACTGTTTTCAGATGACATTTCAGGGCCTGAAGATGGAGGTGAGTGCCTTCCTCAGTAGCGTGTTTGGCAATGTTGTCCGCTATCTCATTACCGATGAAACCAACATGCGCCTTAATCCAGTTAAGTTGCATTGATGGGTTCTGAAGGAGAGCTTGTTGTGCTTCTTGAACTAGTGAATTAGAACTTTGAAAGGAATAAATTGCTATGAGTGCCAACTCGCTGTCAATCCAGATTGATGTTGATATTCCCTTAGAATTAGCCTAATTTATAGCCTATTTTATTACTAAGGTCTCAACTTGAAATATGGTATTATGGGGGCTTAGTTTTGCCGTCCACTGATGAATTCGGACGTTGTTTTGAATGACACAGAAAGCGAAACCTGTTTCACCTTCTAGATGTCAGCCGTCTATGTAAATAGCCTCAGCTCGGGGATGCGGGTCAGAGACTATTGAGACAATATCCTCTAAATCAAAATGAGCTGGATAAATAATAATGAGAGGATTTGGCTGTTGAAAATCCTGATATAAAAAGTTTGAGCCTTCCCAATTGCAATCCCTGAGGAGGCGATCTACTCTACCAGGAATGGAGACTCCATTTTAGATTTAATACGTAGGGGAGTAATGTCTTCGATCACTTGTAGAGCTGCTGTTGCAGTGGTGGAATACGGTCCAGTGATATTGAGAAGGAATTTTCGCTGTATTGAATTGAGAATCCTTTGTTGCTTTGAGGTGATAGTATTTACCCATGCCGGTGCTCCAAAAAGTAAGATTCTTTCTATAACTGTAAAATAGATTTTCCTTCTGATATATTTATTCAGACCCCAGTTTGACGCGGCGATACTTTTTTATTTTTTGTTAAAGGTTTAGCGTTTTATTTTTTAACCCGGACAGATGTGTGGCGAAATTTAGTTTATCGTCAATAAAGACCCCTAGATATTTGGTGCTTGATTTCCTTTTGAGAAGATTACCTTCCCATCTTATGACTACTGACCAACGAGGTCCGTTTCCATTTTTGTTGAAATGCATGTAATTGGATTTATCTGCTGAGATTTCCAGATTATGTTTTCAAGTCCAGGATTTAAATTTATTTAGGGCTTCATTTGCGAGAGGGATTTAACTTTAGCCTTTGCTGGTGCTTTTTATAAGAAAGATAAAGTCCTTCTGGCCAGGATTGAGTTAACACTTGGTTAGCCAGAAAATTCCAAAATGCCTGACCAGTGCACGAACCCTGTGGGAAGCCCCGATGTTGTGGGAGTGTATCTGGTCCTTGAGGGTTGTCTGCCTGAAAGTAGATCTATTAATGTTTCTTTTGTATTTGAGAGGAAATTAATATTATTTAGTCTGTTTTTGATTGAATTATATTCCAAGTGGCCAAAAGAATCACTTTTATATCAAGTGAGATGATCAATGCAAGTTGTTCTGTTGATTTTGCAGTTTAAATTTTATCTATGAAGTCAACTAATACTTCTTCGGATGATTTATTTACAGTGAAAACATATTAGTTGGCCGATTTTAGTTTATTCGTCCTAAGATGAAAGTTAAGACGTTTCGGGAACAGAAGCGTCCATATTGATTTAAGAAAGACTCCATTCGAACTTTATGGGGGTTTCAAACCATGAGTTACACATTTAAAACCGTTTTAAATCGAAGCATTTGCTGGAATACTTAAACAAAGAAGGTAAAAGTTAAAGATGAGGGCACAACGAGGCGTGATGGTCGGTTACGCTTTACAAGCGAAAGGCTACCTGATTTACTTATGTGAAGAGCGCCGGATTTTTGAAATAAACGTATCATTCGAAAATATGATGTACAAGGAGGTCGCAGCGGAATCGAGTTGGGCCCTAAAACAAAAGGAACATTTAGTTACACAAGTCCCCAACACCCGAATAACCCGAGTATGAGGAATCCGATACTAATAGCTCAGATTCATCGTCATATGAAGAACCATTTCCAGTTTTTCTTTATCTATAATCTCAACACAAACAGAATTAGAACAGCATCAGACAGCGAGTGAAGAGACTGAAGATGAAGTTGAAGAACCATGAAGTTTTTATTGGATTCGCACAGCAGTAACAAGAAAAAACACGGATCGTAAAGACATTTATTATTATGTTTCTAAACAATAAACACGCTTTCATCTATGAACGATGTTAAAAATTATTTAAAGACCATGACTTAGAATGACCATGACCCTGAACTTTTCAATTTTTCAGAAAGCATCCTATACCAAGGATCAGTGAAGACTGGTGAGGAACTGGAAGCACCACAAACCAGAGCTACGTCAGCCTGACTGGACAACGAAACTATAATTCTTGTATTTTTTCAGGAAGCCATCAGGTTAAAAGATGCCGAAAAATGGAGCGCAGCCATGGATGCAGAAATACAAAATATGAAAATCAAAATTCATCCCCGCCCCTCGCTCATTTTTAAGACGAACCCTCAAACAACAAATCTTAAGCGAATGGAACGATTATTTTATGAATTATAACTCAGCTTCGGGGGCGAGAGCCAGAGATTTTATTGATAAAGTAGATTTTAACTTTTTAATCACAAATAAATTTTTAATCTTCTTTTTAAGTGGGCATGGTCCTTTTCCTTTTTATCTTAACCGCTTCAAGCTTTTAGATTCTCCCTTGTGCATCTGCGGAGAGGTGGGCGACGCGGACCATTATGATTTTCGTGTTCGCTCACCAAAGACTTTCATCTCTGCAGACCTGCAGATGCACGTAAAAAAGCCTGGTTCCGCAATCTTCTACACAACAGGCAGGCTGTCACTAAAATCAGTGAGGCTTTTAGGGTTAGTGCGGGGATTTGCGACTCACTGACCCGGGACAGGTCTTCTTAGTGTTTTTTTTTGTGTTTTTTTTGCTGGTCTTTTTAATTTGTTCTTTTGACTTTGACCGTTGCGGAATGTTTCCGCTTTTACTCTACATTTGATTGCACGGTCTTTTTAGATGTCTCTCCTTCGAGTGAATTTTATCTGTCTGTTTTTAATATTTGTTGTTATTTAATTACTTGACTTTCTGGCTGTGCCAGATTTGGTGCTTTTTATTAGACCTTAATTAATTCTTGCCGACCTTTTGCATTTCATATTTTTAAATTTTTATTGGTCTTTCATGACCTGTCTCATTCTATTCATAAATTTTTTGGTTGGTCACAGCGGGATTTTACCCTGGGTTGGGGGGTGCGTCCGGGAGGAGTGGGTGAAGTACGTCGGGAGTGTATTCTCCCGGTAGGGCCACCCAAGGCGTGAAGGCCACTCCGTTATTCCCGGACTTCACCTTATTCCATCCGTTGTCCTTTTCTTTTTATTTTGCATATTTTTCTCATTTCATTGGATTTTAGCTTTCACTTCATATAAATTTTTAATGTTTTAATTGTATTTTACTTGCTTGTATATACTATTTTAGAATTTTAATACCGCTCTCCCATAAATCCCTTTAATTTATCTTTCGGTTTTTGCCCATGTATCCTGATCCTTTTCCGGTCTGGCAGCTGTTTTCTACTGCTGGCGATTCTGGTTTATCTTCACGGGACATTTATTTATATGGGGTGTGTCTCCCGGGCAGATCTGCACTTGGTCCCTGGTGTGGTTTTATCCTTTTATCTAATTTTTTATCTTTATGACCTTTTACTCCTGTTGCTCTTTTATATTTAAATTTTATTTTTACACATATATTTCTGTATAACATTGTGTCTTTTAAAACTTATTGTTGTTTGTGTGTGTTTTTGTGTCTTTTGTGTGTGTGGTGTGCTTTTACATATTCTGCTCTCGTACTACAGGAAAGAGTTACTTTCTATGTATATTTTTATCAATATTGCTTTTCTCTGTCAATCCTTTATTTATATTTGTGTCCAGCACCTTCCTGTATTGGATCCAAGGTTTTTATGGTTTTCTGTTTGTGCCACTGTTGGCTCAAAGTACTGCCATTGTTGGCAAAGTTTGTGGAGTTCATATTGTGTCCTGCACCCTTTATTTATTAATACAAGTTCTGCCGCTGTTGGCACAGTATGTACCATTTTTTTTTTTGAGTCTCAATAAACCTCTCCGGTGGCCTTTTTCTCTTTACACCCTTTTTTGGGTAAGTGGGGCCACCGTGAGAATTAAAAAAAATATATGAAAATCGGAAAAGTCTGAAATTTTCTCCCGACACCACCCAAAGCGTTCACAATAGTAGGATGACGATGGTATTTAATCTTAAAAAGAATAAAGAAGGTAAGTCCATCCGTTAGAAGGCACGTTTAGTCCTGCAAGGCTTCTCACAACGTAAAGGCTAAAATTACGAGGAGAAATTTTCCCCGGCCATCAATTTTTCTCTAATACGATTATTTTTCTCCATTTTTGTAAACCTGCTAAACTGGTTAAGACGTAAATTGCACCTATCTCTGTGCTAACTTAGACGAAACAGTGTATATCCGACAACCGCCATGCTATAAGAGCAAAATATACCCATATTACGTATACAAGTTCTATCGAGCGCTCTGCGGACTGAAGCAAACCAAAAGACAAAAGCTTTCCGAAATTTCTAGCACACTACAAAAATTAGGTTTTACAAAGTTGAAGTGGGCTAACGGAGCGTTTATTCAGAGAAATATACTTTTGCTAAACGCAGACGATATTTTTCTTCTAGGGAAACCTAATAAAGAAATACAAATGAAAGTAAAATTGTTTACAAATAATTTTGATTTAAAGATATTAGGAAAAACAAAGACTCTTTTAGGAATTCAGTTTATTGAAGAAAATAATAGAGTTTATTTATTTTAGGGGCATTACATAGATTAAATTTACAATTAGTATACGAAATTTTTACAGACAATATCGTCACTTCCTATTTCAACAGGCAGTGTCTACTCAAACTTACAATGCTCCCCCGACTGATGAGGAATCTAAAGAAAGGAGAGTTACCCATAAAGAAGCATTATAGCCCCCTTAGCCTTCATCGCATCCAGAACTAGACCCGATATTAATTAGGATGTTAATCTGTTTTCTCAGTTTCAGTCTAATCGCAGTAGTTGCCCATTGGAGAGGTTTAATGAAACTATTTGGACACCTACAAAGTACCAGACACCTTAACCTAGACATCGGGAGCATTTCTGAAGTCTCCTTGAAAGCATTCTCGGATGCCGACTTTGCATCTTTCAGAGATGATAGAATTTCAGTGTGCGGACATATAGTTTTCTGTTGTAAAGCACCAGTCTCATGGCGAACTGCTAAGCAAAGATCCGTAACTCTGTCATTCATGGAGACTGAGTTCTTCAGTATCTGTGAAACAGCTAAGGAACTGCCATGATGCATAAAACATAATATTTATAGCTCAGAGGCAATAGCAAATGATGGTCTACGATGCGTCGAAATACAATTTACATGTTTAGTGCCTTTTTGCAAATAAATTGTTTTCACGGTGTTTAACTTTCCTTTTCTAGAGGGACAAAAATCGTAGCTTCAAACTAAAAATAGCGGAATCCTGAAATTTGCGCAGTTGAAAGGAAAGAGTCTTCATGAAATTTGAAAACATTCTGTTAGATAATTTTTAATTGCAGCAATTTTATTGAATTTTTCTCAATTGTTCTCTAAGGAGGAAACTGTCGTAATCTGCGGAAAGGTTAAAAATAATGGAAGAAACGTAAAAGAAAACCTCGAGAATTTTACCGAATGAGGGAAATATTATGAAAATATATAAGATTTGTGGAATTTTAGTAAAGTCCGATTAATGTAAGTATTATCATTTATGTGTTAATGTTTGTGTTCCTCATAAATCTTAAATGTCTCCCAAAGTGCTAACCAATGTTATAATTGGCTCCAAACGTGGGCGAGACATTTAGATCATCTACTGTAAAAGCAAATTTTTAAGGGTAAAGGATAGGTTAGCGTTTCTCATCGTGTGAATTACGCTTTATGTTATTTGTTTCACATAAAAAACTACTTGTGGAATGTTTTCTTATTATTCCTGTCTTGGTGTGTTTATTCCAACTACTGAATCGAAAAATAAATGTTGAAAGCGATTTAAAATACAGCTGAAGCCATTCATTTTTCACTTTTTAGAAAATTTCTTGTATTTTAGATTGCACGCACTCTCACATAACTTCGACAATTTTTATAAATACATTTTTTGAATTTATGATCCCCTTAACTTCCTCATTTAAAACCTGAGATAAAATAATTCAATTTAGCATCTCAAGATTTTTTTCGGCCTCATAAATTTATTTTTGTGCCATGAAAAGAATGAATCAAAATTCTTTACCGACATATCTGATCATATAAAGAAAAATTCCGAGGTTTTCCGGTGGTGATTTTTTTTGACAAAAAATAGACCAGAGAAAAATTTTGATTAGATAGTTGAAGATTTAGTCGTAGAAATTTTTTCATCATTTTAAATAATAAAATTTGAATAAAATCACAAAATATGAATAATAATTTATAACCAGTTTCCTTGAATGAACCAATGACATATTTTTAAAACTTTTTTCCTAGTTTAAAATGTATTTCATAAGAAGTTAAATAAACTGTACTGCAGATAAATAAGCTGCAAAAAATATCTGGTACTTGTTTTTCTTTAAAATTACTTCTTCAGCACTATAATCTCAACTAACAGTGTAGGAGAATGTGTTTATAATTTGAATTAATTTAAAATTAAGCTAAGTTTTGGTAATTTCCCTTAATAACGTTCTAACATCACAAAAGTTAATTTTATGCCATCTGAAAATTTAAAAAATTATATTTTCAATGCTATCAATTAAGTTATCGTTTGATTTTTTCTCTAATTTTAATAAATTTTGATAAATATTTTTAGCATAATTTACAATAATACTTTCCATTGCTGCAACGCAATTCAAATCGTTTTCATTGTTCAAACAAATATTTATTTGAGCGTTTTTCGCTTCCGTTGTTGAGAACTATGATAATATCTTAATGTTAAATTCTCTATTTTAATAAGTTTATTTTCATCCAGATAACTTGCTGCTGGATATAAAATGTGCCTAGCCCAGTGGTGTACCTACATAAAATGGCACCCAGGGCAAATACCAAAATTGCGTCCTCTCCCTTCTTTAGCTTTTGAAAGGTTATTCTAAAGTTTTTTCTGAAACTTATTTTTCTCAGCGGTTATTTTTTAGTAAGAGAGAAATGGCTTTCACTGTTCTTAAAAGTAAAAGGAACTTTGCTTTCAAATTTCAGAAGTCCAATATCACGCTCCTTAATAGTTTTTGGAAATACAGGATGAGCTATTTCGGTTGCGTTAAATCCATGTACAAATGTTTTTCGTTCCAGTTATCTTCCTTCAAGATATTTAAAGAATTTTTTGCATTTTTTTTTTCAATTTTGAAATAAAATTTGAATCGTAATGTTGTTTTTCAATCTCTCTAACTTCCTTGTCTTGTGTTTCATTGTGTTAGATCGCAGAAAACTTATTACATACAATCAGTAGCAAGTAAATCAATTCACGTATTTGAAAATAGTTAAATATTACCGTTCAAACATTAGGTGAAAGTATGAGATGAATATGCTGATTGTTTCCCGGAAAGTTGAATTTTATCAATTTAGAATAACTCATTTAGAATCAGTGTAAAACTGACGAAAAGGAATTTCATGTACGCTCATAATTAAAGTAAAAAAAGCTAAAGTAATTTAATAAATTAAAATAAGAAATAATATAATAATTAAAAATTACTATTAATACAAGTGATAGAAAAATGAAATTCCCATATTACTTACTAAAGAATAACTCATATCTACTTTAAAATGTTTTAGAACTACAACTGTTTGGTATTTTTTCTAAATTTCTCATAACACATTACACAATGCAATTAAAATTTAATTTATTTTTGCTGCGAATTCCTTAAATCACGAAGTATCTTTGCATTTCATAAAAATATGATATATATTTCTAGTCTTATGTATTTTTGCGATGAAATACTTTTTTGCACGGTGGATATGAAAACGAGAAATTATTTCGTTACTAAGAAATTAGGTACTTCTAAAAACTTCCAAGTAAAATTTTTAAAAAAGAATAAATAATCAAAAGTTTTGTATTAAAATAGTGGTATAATTTGTCTAAAAGCGTCAATGCACTAGTGATGGGTCGGATCCGTTTACTGCGCAAATCCGGAGCCACGTGTCCGGTTCCAGCTGCGAATCTGGGTCCAAAGACATTTTCCGGATTCGAAATGAAAATGAAATTATTGCCCATAATTACTTTAATAATCACGTATTTATTATTAGAACTTTTATCTTATTAAAATTATTAATAATTAATAATAACATCATAATTTTAATAAGATTATTATTTTGATGATTTTCATTAATTAATTTTAATAATTAATTATAATTTTTAATTAAAACTTCTGTTAAAAAATTAAAGTTCTTTTCTTTTTTGTACTTGAGATAGTGAATCTTAATAATACTTGGAGAGAATTTTCAGTATTTTAACGAAGACATGCGACATATTTTGTCTCTGTTATTTGGTTTGGGGTGCCGGCTTCTTCTGAATTTAATTTAATTTACTTGATACAATATGTTTGATGAAGCGTTCAAAAATAAAATTTCAACTGAAAATGTTTTCTAATCAAATATCAAATTCCCAATCCTGGTGAGCTTCGTACCGTAAAAGATCTTCAAACAACACTTTGCAGTCATCGGAGATCCATAAAATTTGTTAATAACTTCACTGACAAATGGTAATTTTTCATTGAATTGGTATATAATAATATCATATAGAAAAATATAATAAAAAAATAACGACTCAAAGTATTCACATAGACTTTGAATT
>BGPR01047284.1:0-11831 GCA_013235015.1 Araneus ventricosus
AATTTGATTACCAGTTTCATGGGGTTTTTTCCATCAATTTATTAACTCATATTTTTAGGAGTTTTTTTGTGTTAAATTTGTAATGTACCTTCTATGTTTTATATTATAATTTATCATCTAATAGGTTGAATTTGCAAAAATGAGATTTTATTTTAAAATGCGTGCGACAATTCGTTAAGTTTATTCAATTTAGAGGTCCTTATTTTTTGGTTTTTTTAGTCCTTAAAAGTCCTTGATTTTATTTTAAGGAAATGTGTACGAACCCTGTAAAAGAAACTGATTTTGTGGCCATCCAGAAAATGTCCTGATATCAATGCTAGCTGACGACAGAAATCCCATAAGGGAATTAGCCCTTTGAAGAATTCTGAAAGCACGCAAAGTCATTGCCTACAGCTCTAGTTGCCTAACCGGACTGATTTGACGGTGTGGGGAGGGGGAGCTGAGTCATAAAATGTTGCAATGTACATTATACTACTCACTACATAGTACTCATTAATCATCACTTTTGGTTATTTATATTGCAAAAAAACAATTATTTCGAATCTAAAATCATATAATCAAAATTAAGTTTTTGAAAATTCAACCCCCCCTTTCGGTAGTATTAATTTTTTTTATCATTTTTCTCTTAATCTCCATACCATAGAACATTTTTTCCGCATAAGTAGATTTTGATTAATAATAATATTTTTTTAAAATCGTATAATCAAAATTCAGTATTTTTCCACTTTTATCGAAAATTCAACCCCCCTTGCGGCAGTATTAAATTTTGAATTTAATTTTTATTATTATTTTTCTCTCAATCTCCATACCATAGAACATCTTTTCCCACATAGGTAGGTTTTGATTAATAATAATTTTTTTTTGTCCATAGAAGAGCGATTCACCCTAATGCATATATTTGATCTGTAACTGTGATTTCAAAGGTTCTCTCTGAAAGATTTTCTTTTGAGCATACTTTTGCCACTTGATGCTGCATTACCACGTGCAGGAACAAGCAGTGAGATTTATTTTGTTTCAAACATTTTTTTATATAGAAGTGCCAAGTATTTTCAAAGATTATATCTCGATCATTGATTTTTGTTCATGGCATCTATGAAAAAGTTATTTGTAGTTTATGTGAAACTACAGTTATAAATAAAAACTCATTACAATTGACTTCATCCAAAAAGGTGATAAATTGGAAGTCAGCTCTATCTAATGATGTCAGAATTTTTTTTTCCAAAAAGCCACAGATGAAAGAGAAGAATAACGATGAAACGAATGAAATTTAAAAGTTTTCAGGTGATGAAAATGTATGAAACAAACGTTCTGAATTAGAAGATATACCTGCCTTCAGAATCAACGATTGCAGTGAAGTTTCATCGTCAAAAGGAAATTTTGCTAGCAGTCAAAGGTAAAATTTTCTTTATTCTTATTTAAACCTTTTAGAGCCAAGTGACGATATATCGTTGTTCGCAACACTTGCAAAAAATGCCAACGGTGATAGGGTCGGGGGGGGGGGGTAAGGGGGTCATACATCAATTAATTGCTATAACGTTGTAATGAATATTGGTATGAATGTAATTTTTTTATTTTTGCTTTTAACAGTTAAGAACTAAGTTTAACATTCAGAATTATACAATTTGCAACACTTTAGTAGAGGAAAACACCCATTTTGTTTGTTAGTTTATATATGTATGTAGCAGTTTGAAGTTGGAATACCTAATTTAACTTCTCTCCTACATTTTGTTAAATTAAGTTTTCATTAGATTGACTCTGCAGAAAGCTTCATATAGATCTCAAGAATACTTCCTCATTAACAGATAATCTGAATTAATTACAGATACTATTTTATAGTAATTTCAGTAAGATGGGGTAAAGTGGTCATAGCGATAGGCTTAACGTGCATCACTGTTTTAAAATTACTTAAGCTTAATTTCTTAGACAGATGTTAGTTAAATATTAATTTAAGATATACTACAGATTGTAATTAATGATATGAAACTGGGTAGCCCCAATTTTAGTGTAAAAATCATCACATAATGCATATATGAAATTCACAATTGCAAAAAACGGATGTACTTTTTAGTGCATCAGCAAATTATTTCATGCTACCTTTTATTATTTACAAAGGAGCTCATTTATATGAGCAACAGACTAAAAGTATTGCTAAAATAGACTAAAAGTAATGCAATTTTCTTTAGATTTCTAAAAACCTATTCTTTTAATTTATGATGGGCACGAAAGTTGCGTGACTTTTGGAACAGTAAAAAAGGTAATGCATTATTGCACTATAATTTTGTGCTTGCCACCATACATGAGTCATGTTCTCATGTCCAGCCATTAGATGTTGGAGTATTTCCCCCTTTAATAAAAGCTTGAAAAGGGATCTGTAAAAAAATTGGCCCAGGAACATTGATTGCAGAATATTTTACTAAGTGTTTTCCCATTTAAAAAAAAATATTATAGACTGTCTTCTTCCAGAAAATGCAATCAATGATTTTAAAGGCCATGGACTGTTTCCTATTAAGATGTAGGAAGAGTGAAGCATACTATAATATCTGGAAGAGATGTTCAACCTACGATATTTGAGTCTCTACTGTCAATTTGAATGGAAATTCAGAACCAGGGCCATCTCGTACAGATAGTTTAAATCTTGAAAGTGGTGTCATTTCAGGTATGGCTGTACATAGTTCTGCCTTTAAAAGATTTGACATGAGCTGTACTTGCAACTCTATAACCACCTGTTTCAGCTATACATAAAGCGGCCATATAGGATTGAAGAGAGAAAAAATAAATTTTTAAAAAAATGCAAAAGTAATAATGAAGGTTTGGCTCAAGAAATAGTAAAAAAAAAAAACTACAAAAGAAAGTTGTAAGAAAACAGCGAAAAACATGAAAAGACAAACTTAATAAAAAGCAGAAAATGTATTTTATTCAGTCGAGTGAGTCTACAATTGCATATAATCACTTATCACAGTATTCCATAGGATTTTTGCAAAATATGAAGAGGGGGGGGGGAATCAAACAAAGAGCTTATTGGACAGATAAAATAGGAGATTTGCTGTCAATAAAATATTTAAACTCGAGACTATTGCACCTTTCCTGAAAATCACGACATTGTTGGAATGGAAGAGTCAGATATCCTTAAAATTCTTGATTAGACAACTTTTGATCATACGTTATTAAAAATGTATAATTTGATCAAATAAACTGATTTTCTTTTAAAGTTGAAACTATATTGAGTTTTGATAAATATTTAAAAAACTCTGCTGGCTTATTATACGTTTTTATACTTATTTTTTGATTATGACCCTTTTACCCCACATACTACTCACTTTACCCCACCCCATGGGGTAAAGTGGTCATAAAAACATGATTAAAAGAAGGTGTCATAAAATTGTTTAAATCGATTATTTTTTTCCAAAATTTTAATGCTATGTGTTCTTCAATAATGTAATGTAAAATAACAACCAAAAAATGTGAAGTATTTTAACAAATTCTTATATTTATAATCTACCTAAGTTAAAAAAATGTGGATTTTATGACCACTTTACCCCACGTGACACTATATTGTTGTGCATGCGATGGCGCCTTACTATTCGCATCGTGAGAGAACTCGATCTGAAAATACATTTATAAAACATTAAATGATTTAAATTTCTTTGCAAAAGAATTGAAAAATTATTTATTAATTAATTAAAACTAGATTTGTGGTCCGATATTAGTTATGTTACAAATTATTGAAAATGCAATATTTGTACGTAGGGATGACTTTTTTCGTGTGCAAATACTGTTTGTAAAAGAGAATTGGTTTTTCTTGTTTATATTTATGTTATTCGTAAGGTTTTTAACAAATATTGAAATACAATTGGCATTAATTTATTTTTCCTTTATTTCGTAATATGCTTCTTTTTGAATTTTGTAGACATCATTCTTATTTTGTTTGTTTTGAGCTTTTCTCCAAACCTTAGGAAATTGGTCTTGCATTCTTCGCATAGGTACAATACTTTTGGTCAGCACTAACAGGGTTAAATTATTTTTTAAACCTTTTATATTCTTTTCTAAAAAAAGTCATTGTTGTGTTGTTTTTTTTCGTATACCCAAAATCCTTAATCCTTGGGACCGCAGCCATTTCGGATTTGGGGTCCTTATTAAGCATGCATATTTGCCCCACTCCGGCTAAATGGGATAATTCTGTACGGGTCTTTTCACCTGTTATTTTGTAACTTTCATTAAATATTTATGTTTTGTGTAATATATTGCTATGTATGCTACATTGCAATGCGCAAAAAAACATTTAAAAATAAAATTATCTAATTAAAAATTCCAAAATCGGGCTTTGTGGTACTCACTAATTTTAATTTAAAATGAATACTTCTGTAATTTTTTAGATAAATAATCATTTTTATTTTGTAGGTCTGTCTAACCAGATCCAAGAATTGAAAAGTGACCAAAATAAATGGCAAGATAAACCAGCTAAAGCGAAATTAAATTCAGAAGCAAGTTTTACAAGTGAAGAAAGGGAAATTCTATTGAAGTCTTCTAGATCGATTGAAGCATTATTAAAATGGGCTGAGATGTTTGAACGATTTAATGAAGATCTGAAATGCAGTGAATGTCGGTCAATACTTAAATTCAATTTTGAAAATGGTGACAACTTCGATGAGAATAACATGCCAGTAACTTTCAGTCATTTCAAATATGATTTATGCAAGCATTTGAACACTGTTACCCATTGTGAAAACTTGCAAACAGCCAAAGAATTCAGTGTTCGAGAAAAAGAAGCACTAGAAACTGGAAAATTAGCTGCTGTTAATTGTGCTTCGGCACCATATTTGTGTTATAAATTGCAATAGTCTTATAAAGATTTTGAAACAATATTGACAGAATTTTATAATAGCGGAGCCGAAGTTGGTTTAATGAACCATTCTAAAGAATTTGCAAGAAACTTTCTTCTTTACATCTATACAGTCTTAAAAAAAAAAAAATGTCAAGTTTCATAGTTGCTAACAAACTTTCCATTGGAATCATAGCTGATAAAATGACGTCTAATAGACACAGCTGACATATTGTTGGTTAAGAGTGCCTTTTTTGAATCTATATACTTGGAACATAATGCTGTTACTGATTTTGTTGTTGAAGGTCTGTCAGGCAGAATTTTAAACACAATTGAAAAATTTGGGCTGGATTTAACATATATCCGTGAACACTTAACTGGCCTTGCAGTTGATGGGCAATATGTTAAATTGGATGTTGCAATGCATCTCAAAAATAAGTTATCAAAAGATATCATAGTATCATGGGATCCCATGCATAAGATTGAATTGATAAGAAAGCATGCTGAAGTGCCAAAAATAGTTGCAGATGCTTTTCAAGTAATTCATGACACAGTGAAGCATTTTTCCATTGGTAAAAGTTATGAGATACTTTTGGAAAATTTTGATGGTTACTTTTACAAACCCAAATTGTTCGAAACAATGAAATTTTCATCATATTGTGAAGATGTTTTCAAAGCATTTATTTGTGATTATCCTTTAATAGTATCTTCTTGTGAACAAGATACAGACAGTTATGTCCTCTGTGATGTGTTAATGAACAAAGAAACAATGTTTAATATCTTAACACTATCTCATATTTGCTGTTGCCTGGGGAATACGTCAAGAAAAGTTAAAAATTCTGATTTGTTTCCATGTCAGTATATGTCATTTATTCAGTCTATGATTTCTTCTTTAAAAATTATGAAACAATACTTAGAAGAATTATCAATCTGTCTTACTAATGACGCCGTCATAAATTTTGTAGCTCTTCTGAAAAGACTTCCTGGTCATTTATTTTCCAGTTTGAAGAAAACCATAGAAATATTTGATATTAGTCAGGATATGACTAGTACATTTCTTGACGTGCCTTTACCAGAAAAGCCAGTTAGCTCAAAAACGTTGACACTGCATAATTCACTCAAAAAAACTGCATTGTTGAAAAATAATATAAGTGATTTTTTTTTTTAGCTAAGTACACCGCATCACTTATTAAGCAAGCAGATTCATATTTCTCTGAAAATGAATGTAAGAGTAAAGTGACTGCTATTGGAGTTGCAAAACATTTAAGTTTTTTATTTAACCCTTTGAGGGGTGGTGGGACACCGTCTGTCCCACCTTCTTTAAGATTTTTTTTCATAAACTTGTATAAGGTGTTTTATTACAAAATTTGTTTTATTGGATATTTCAAGACCTCTTACTTTTTTAAAAAATTACAGTACCATTGAGAATTTAATCAAATTTATTGAAAATAATTTTTAAAATCATTCCCTTGATTGGCAATGATTTTCTTTAAATTTCTAGAGAAAGAAAATGAATTTTGAAACAAATATTAGATGCAAAAGAAATCTTCAATGCTCAATAAATATATTCCAAACATTATCTGTATTTCAAAAGTAATTTTTTTTTATCAACTATTATAGATAAAGAAAGGTGGGACAATTTTGTCCCACCGCGCATCTAAGGTTGTCAGCCTGTAGATGGCAGCACAAAAATTCGCTACTCAGTCCTCTTTCTTCCTTTTTTGAATGATAAACTTGGATTTATATATGGCATAATTATAATCACTCTATCAAATTTAATACTTATACAGAAAATAAATTTATATATTTCAGAAGACAGTTAAATAATATTAAACAAAAAAAATCTGTAAATGCAAACAAGCATTTTTTTAAAAAAACTGGCATATCTAAATGTATTTTGAGTGGAATTTTTGAAAGCAAGAAGCGACCTTTTGAGGAATTTTTTTATAAATGGATAAAAATATACTTTTCTAAAAAGAACGAAAAGTAGAGAGAATATTCAAGTCTTTCTGTATCTCTCAAAATTGAAGGTCCAATAACTGCAACGAAAAGGAAGTAGTTCCATTGAATCTGCCCACCCCACCCCCTACTTGTGTACATTCTCTGCTGTTTTTGAGAAAAAGGCGATTTTCCTAAGGGATAGTCTATTGTGAATAGCTGTTATCAACAACACTCAAAGCAAAGCTGTTTGAACCTGTCAGCTTCCAGCAACACTTTTCTTCGCGCGTTAATTTACAATCGATGGGCTTCTTACAGCGGTGGTTTTCATTACAGTTCGTGTCCAGTTTCGGGCATTAGTGCCTCATTTCCTTGACTGAAATGTGTGATTAAATCTACTGATAACGAATTTCTGTTGCTTCCCAAACAATAAACCGTGGATAAGAGTAACATTTTGCATACAGAATATGGGTGGTCTTCTTTCTTCTATAGATTTCAAAGAGAGCGACATCTATAAAAATACTATTGAAGAACTCTCCCCATTTGTGTACAGAATGTGGAAAGCGGTTTCCACTTCAACCACAGGATACAGCTTCTACAGCTGTTCAAAGGAAATGTGCTAAATAACCAAATTTATGCTCCAAGTGCAACTGATAAAGAACGAACAACGGCGCGAGTCACCGAGGGAGTTGGGGGATGCTCAAGTCCTTCTGGGACGGTGGGACATACGTCGTCCCACCCTCTCGTGGAAAAGCTAAGCGCAGAAAAATATTTTTATTCAGAAAATATTTTATTTTTAGACGATAAATCTTCAACCATATATCTTTTTTTAAGAAAAAAAATTTTTTAAGGTGGTGCCCCTCAAGGGGTTAACAACTAGCTGATATGCCCGGCATTGCTCGGGATAAAAATATTTTCAAGTCCAAGTACTTATAACACTTTCAATTTACTAAATGTGTTTTTCACGGAAGCATCTTTCATTGATTTTAGTTAATCAACTGTCCCTTTGGACCAGCAGTGAAACACCCTTCTTTTTTTTTTCTCTCCTTAGTTTGAACCACTTGGCAAGAATCTCATAGTCTTTCATACTCCATTTTCTCCTCCCCATCATTGCTATGACAACAGCAGAAACTCTTTCGTATCTCTTAATTTTTGCCATTATGCAGACTACAATTCTCTTCTCTTTAGTGTTTTTGTCGCTGATCGGAAGAAACCGCATAGTGTTCTTTCTTCTTCTCCTGAGGCCCTTTACCTCCAGTAAGAAGTGGGTTCAATAATCTTGAAGGATTTTGAACATTCATTTTGATAATTAAAAATTTGTAAAATTAAATGAAGCATCACGGAAAGAGAGTAATTAACATCATTGTATTGTGGCGCAAACATATTGAAAGAGGTATATGCTACGAAGTAAAAGCTAAATAAAATTTCTGCCTTTCTGTTAACATTCAAAGAAAACAATATTTTTATCATAACTTTCACAGTGGCAAAAATACCGGAATGAAGGATTTGATAAAACGATCAATGGTTTGAATTTAATTACAAGAACAGAAAGCATTGTTACAAATTGTGTATGAAATAAATTTGAAATGTTCATTAAATTAAAAAAAAGAACGCATAAAATATAATTTGAAATCATTAAAAAGATGATTTTCTGCTCTTTAAGATGGTATGTAAATAATCTACCTGCAATATATTTTTCTGAAGTTATTGGCGAAAAACTGAGATAAAACGCTGAAAATTGGCTTAATTTTCGTTATTTAATTGAATATCTTGGGAAATAATTTTGTTTGAAAGAGTAGAATTAATCTAAGAACATACCCCAGAATGGCATGTGCAAATTTCATGTCAAGACTATTCACCATTTAGGAGGAGTTCTCGCGATAGATAGACCGTTAGAACATCTTTTTTTCCCTCCCTTTTTCCTCTTCCTACAATAGGAACCAGACTAAGTAGCCTTGAAGGCTTAGCACACACTCATTAGGATCAGTTAAAAATTTGTGAAAATTAAACAAAACATCGACAGAATAATTCACTAACGTCATTGGATCACTGTGTAAACGTATTAAAAGCTGTAAATGCTACGACAACAGGAAACCGGAAGTCAAAAGTCTCCTTTATTGTTTACTAGCTGTTACCCGCGACTTCGTGCACGAAGAATTTGAATTATTCTTTTTTTTAATTCACGAATGTAAATGTTTTGTTGCATTTTGAAAGGGGAAAGTAAAAGTTCTGACAGTTGATAATACTTATTTGGATGGCTGACAGGAGTGTACTGTACATGTATGCTGATATAGTTATGTACATTGTTTATCTATGCTGATACACTTTTATATATCATGTTATTTGCACAAATGTGGAGGTTGTGTTGGCTGGACACACATGAACACGCCACATATAGTTAGTTGCCCATGCGAAAAATATGGTTTTTCCAAATGTACGCCTGCCACTTTCAGTGTCTGGCCCTGAGCCTCGCAAATGATATTTTTAAAGGGATTTGTTACCTTTTGAACTGAGATTATAAATCCTTCGGTGTTATCGGAAGGCGTGGAATTAAAACACTCTCTTCTCCCTATATCAGTCATAACAGTAGCTTTCACGACGTTTGTACCTAGGTGTGTAATTTGTAACCGTGTGACATTGCGCAGTCTTGGTATATCGAGGTTACGTATTAGTAGTACTGGCACATCGACTTTCAATCTCAACTTGTCGGAAGGTGACCCTGACAATTCTAAGGTGTTGAAAAGCTCTACAGAATATGATGTTCCTTGTTAATACCCATTACCATATCTACAGAAGGATATTCTGTAATATCGCACTGTGAAAATTAAACAAAACATCGAGAGAATAATTCACTATAATGTCGTTGGATCACTGTGTAACCGTATTAAAAGCTTTAAATGCTACCACAACAGGAAAGTGGAAGTGTAAAGTCTCCTTTGTTGTTTATGGTCAAAGAAAGAAATATTTTCTTATATTAACTTTAACACTGGCAAAAGCCCGCTCGCGAAACAGTAATTTGGCTTGAATTTATTTCTATAAGAATAAAAAGTATTGTTAGAAATTACGTTAAAAAATATTTTTAAACCTTTATAGCAATCACAGAGAAAACATTTCATCACAATGGAATTAATAGCATTAAAAAGATCATTTTCTGGTCTTTTAAAATTGCATAAAAAGAATTGTTGGCTAATAAAGATTTCAGAAGTTATTGGCAAAAAGCGTCTAAGCAATAGGCTTAAAAGCGGCTAATGTTCGTTATTTAATTAAATATCTTAAGAACTAATTAACTCTGAAAGTTGAAAATAGCACCTTGTGTGTAAATTTCATGTCGCTGCTGTTCACTGTTTAGGAGGAGTTCTTCTGACCGACAGACAGATACATGTAATTTCTGCCTTGTTTTATAGATATTTATAAACATAAGCAAAATTTTCAGAAATAAAGATAAATCAGTTCAAAGTCTAAGCGTTTCCTAGCAGCGAAGTAGGTATAAATTTGCGTTATTTCAAAATCGTCTGCACGTAAAACTTTAAAAAATGAATAAAAATTGAAGGAAAAATGTCATAGACAATAATTTGGTATCATTGAAAAGGTAAAATTTTGCACTTTAAGATGGTATAAAAATAATTTGTATCGGACAATTTGTTCCGAAGTTACAGTGGAAAGAAGGATTACGTGATAGTTGATTTTAAAAATAATTTATTCCACATGTTTTCGCATTCCTGAAGGATCACGTGACATTTGATTGAAAAATAAAATAATCTTTAGCGAGAATCGCTGAGTCAATGGGCTTTGTTAATTATTTAATTGTTGTCTGTAGTCAAAAATAATTAATTTAATGTGATTTCACCTAGCCTATGTCCGTTCTTGGGTTTCAAGCTACAACTCTGCCAATTGTCATCCAAATCGGATTGGTAGTTTTACTGTGAAAGCTTAACAAACAGACAGACACACTTTCGCATTTATTATATTATTAAGGATAGTCAAAGAAAGTAATATTTTCTTATATTAACTTTAACACTGGCAAAACCCGCATGTGAAATAGTAATTTGGCTTGAATTTATTTCTATAAGAATAAAAAGTATTGTTAGAAATTGCGTTAGAAATATATTTTTTGAAATCAGAGAAAACACTTCATTGCAATGGAATTAATAGCATTAAAATTTTCTGCTCTTTAAAATGGCATAAAAATAATTGTTGTCTAATAAATATTTCAGAAGTTATTGGTAAAAAACGTCTAAGCATTAGGCTCAAAAACGGCTAATTTTCGTTATTTAATTAAATATATTAAGAAGTAATTAACTCTGAAAGTTGAAAATAGCACTGTTGACCTAGAAATATGCTCTAGAATGTCGTGTGTAAATTGTCTGTTGCTACCGTTCACCATTTAGGAGCAGTTCTTGTGATCGTCAGATTGACAGATACATGTATTTGCTGCTTTATATTATAGATATTTATAAAAATAAGCAAAATTTTGAGAAATAAAGGTAAAGTAGATCTAACCATTGCCTAGCAACGGAGTAGCTATAAATTTGCGTTATTTCAAAATCGTTGGCATGTAATTAAAAGTTATTAAACTTTAAAAAATTAATAAAAATGTCACAAATAAAATTGGTATAATTGAAAAGGTAAAATTTTGAACTTTAAGATGGAGTAAAAATATTTTTTGTCAGACAATTAGCTCCGAAGTTACGGCGGAAAAACGGTTCCGGTTAATTTCTAATTAACTGCCTGTCTAATTAACTTTTGGACTTAGAAAAGTTCATAAGTGTCTTCCCCTTGTCTTAAATAATAAGTGTACAAAATTTGGTTGAAAACAGTCCATTGGTTTAGGAGGAGATGTGGAACATAGCCACAATGACTTTTATTTATATTAAGATGATTTCTTATTGTGTCCACAAACTACTACAAATATAAACCAAGCTGACACAGTAAAAGGTTTAAATGAAGTCAGTTTCAATGCAATGCTAGATGAAATCCCTTTTATAGTAAAAGACAAAGATGCAAGGTATACTTTTTGATTCGAATTAGCCATTTTTAATGAATGGGTGTATTCAAAATTATACAACTATATTTG
>BGPR01047285.1:0-11831 GCA_013235015.1 Araneus ventricosus
CAAATATAGTTGTATAATTTTGAATACACCCATTCATTAAAAATGGCTAATTCGAATCAAAAAGTATACCTTGCATCTTTGTCTTTTACTATAAAAGGGATTTCATCTAGCATTGCATTGAAACTGACTTCATTTAAACCTTTTACTGTGTCAGCTTGGTTTATATTTGTAGTAGTTTGTGGACACAATAAGAAATCATCTTAATATAAATAAAAGTCATTGTGGCTATGTTCCACATCTCCTCCTAAACCAATGGACTGTTTTCAACCAAATTTTGTACACTTATTATTTAAGACAAGGGGAAGACACTTATGAACTTTTCTAAGTCCAAAAGTTAATTAGACAGGCAGTTAATTAGAAATTAACCGGAACCGTTTTTCCGCCGTAACTTCGGAGCTAATTGTCTGACAAAAAATATTTTTACTCCATCTTAAAGTTCAAAATTTTACCTTTTCAATTATACCAATTTTATTTGTGACATTTTTATTAATTTTTTAAAGTTTAATAACTTTTAATTACATGCCAACGATTTTGAAATAACGCAAATTTATAGCTACTCCGTTGCTAGGCAATGGTTAGATCTACTTTACCTTTATTTCTCAAAATTTTGCTTATTTTTATAAATATCTATAATATAAAGCAGCAAATACATGTATCTGTCAATCTGACGATCACAAGAACTGCTCCTAAATGGTGAACGGTAGCAACAGACAATTTACACACGACATTCTAGAGCATATTTCTAGGTCAACAGTGCTATTTTCAACTTTCAGAGTTAATTACTTCTTAATATATTTAATTAAATAACGAAAATTAGCCGTTTTTGAGCCTAATGCTTAGACGTTTTTTACCAATAACTTCTGAAATATTTATTAGACAACAATTATTTTTATGCCATTTTAAAGAGCAGAAAATTTTAATGCTATTAATTCCATTGCAATGAAGTGTTTTCTCTGATTTCAAAAAATATATTTCTAACGCAATTTCTAACAATACTTTTTATTCTTATAGAAATAAATTCAAGCCAAATTACTATTTCACATGCGGGTTTTGCCAGTGTTAAAGTTAATATAAGAAAATATTACTTTCTTTGACTATCCTTAATAATATAATAAATGCGAAAGTGTGTCTGTCTGTTTGTTAAGCTTTCACAGTAAAACTACCAATCCGATTTGGATGACAATTGGCAGAGTTGTAGCTTGAAACCCAAGAACGGACATAGGCTAGGTGAAATCACATTAAATTAATTATTTTTGACTACAGACAACAATTAAATAATTAACAAAGCCCATTGACTCAGCGATTCTCGCTAAAGATTATTTTATTTTTCAATCAAATGTCACGTGATCCTTCAGGAATGCGAAAACATGTGGAATAAATTATTTTTAAAATCAACTATCACGTAATCCTTCTTTCCACTGTAACTTCGGAACAAATTGTCCGATACAAATTATTTTTATACCATCTTAAAGTGCAAAATTTTACCTTTTCAATGATACCAAATTATTGTCTATGACATTTTTCCTTCAATTTTTATTCATTTTTTAAAGTTTTACGTGCAGACGATTTTGAAATAACGCAAATTTATACCTACTTCGCTGCTAGGAAACGCTTAGACTTTGAACTGATTTATCTTTATTTCTGAAAATTTTGCTTATGTTTATAAATATCTATAAAACAAGGCAGAAATTACATGTATCTGTCTGTCGGTCAGAAGAACTCCTCCTAAACAGTGAACAGCAGCGACATGAAATTTACACACAAGGTGCTATTTTCAACTTTCAGAGTTAATTAGTTCTTAAGATATTTAATTAAATAACGAACATTAGCCGCTTTTAAGCCTATTGCTTAGACGCTTTTTGCCAATAACTTCTGAAATCTTTATTAGCCAACAATTCTTTTTATGCAATTTTAAAAGACCAGAAAATGATCTTTTTAATGCTATTAATTCCATTGTGATGAAATGTTTTCTCTGTGATTGCTATAAAGGTTTAAAAATATTTTTTAACGTAATTTCTAACAATACTTTTTATTCTTATAGAAATAAATTCAAGCCAAATTACTGTTTCGCGAGCGGGCTTTTGCCAGTGTTAAAGTTAATATAAGAAAATATTTCTTTCTTTGACCATAAACAACAAAGGAGACTTTACACTTCCACTTTCCTGTTGTGGTAGCATTTAAAGCTTTTAATACGGTTACACAGTGATCCAACGACATTATAGTGAATTATTCTCTCGATGTTTTGTTTAATTTTCACAGTGCGATATTACAGAATATCCTTCTGTAGATATGGTAATGGGTATTAACAAGGAACATCATATTCTGTAGAGCTTTTCAACACCTTAGAATTGTCAGGGTCACCTTCCGACAAGTTGAGATTGAAAGTCGATGTGCCAGTACTACTAATACGTAACCTCGATATACCAAGACTGCGCAATGTCACACGGTTACAAATTACACACCTAGGTACAAACGTCGTGAAAGCTACTGTTATGACTGATATAGGGAGAAGAGAGTGTTTTAATTCCACGCCTTCCGATAACACCGAAGGATTTATAATCTCAGTTCAAAAGGTAACAAATCCCTTTAAAAATATCATTTGCGAGGCTCAGGGCCAGACACTGAAAGTGGCAGGCGTACATTTGGAAAAACCATATTTTTCGCATGGGCAACTAACTATATGTGGCGTGTTCATGTGTGTCCAGCCAACACAACCTCCACATTTGTGCAAATAACATGATATATAAAAGTGTATCAGCATAGATAAACAATGTACATAACTATATCAGCATACATGTACAGTACACTCCTGTCAGCCATCCAAATAAGTATTATCAACTGTCAGAACTTTTACTTTCCCCTTTCAAAATGCAACAAAACATTTACATTCGTGAATTAAAAAAAAGAATAATTCAAATTCTTCGTGCACGAAGTCGCGGGTAACAGCTAGTAAACAATAAAGGAGACTTTTGACTTCCGGTTTCCTGTTGTCGTAGCATTTACAGCTTTTAATACGTTTACACAGTGATCCAATGACGTTAGTGAATTATTCTGTCGATGTTTTGTTTAATTTTCACAAATTTTTAACTGATCCTAATGAGTGTGTGCTAAGCCTTCAAGGCTACTTAGTCTGGTTCCTATTGTAGGAAGAGGAAAAAGGGAGGGAAAAAAAGATGTTCTAACGGTCTATCTATCGCGAGAACTCCTCCTAAATGGTGAATAGTCTTGACATGAAATTTGCACATGCCATTCTGGGGTATGTTCTTAGATTAATTCTACTCTTTCAAACAAAATTATTTCCCAAGATATTCAATTAAATAACGAAAATTAAGCCAATTTTCAGCGTTTTATCTCAGTTTTTCGCCAATAACTTCAGAAAAATATATTGCAGGTAGATTATTTACATACCATCTTAAAGAGCAGAAAATCATCTTTTTAATGATTTCAAATTATATTTTATGCGTTCTTTTTTTTAATTTAATGAACATTTCAAATTTATTTCATACACAATTTGTAACAATGCTTTCTGTTCTTGTAATTAAATTCAAACCATTGATCGTTTTATCAAATCCTTCATTCCGGTATTTTTGCCACTGTGAAAGTTATGATAAAAATATTGTTTTCTTTGAATGTTAACAGAAAGGCAGAAATTTTATTTAGCTTTTACTTCGTAGCATATACCTCTTTCAATATGTTTGCGCCACAATACAATGATGTTAATTACTCTCTTTCCGTGATGCTTCATTTAATTTTACAAATTTTTAATTATCAAAATGAATGTTCAAAATCCTTCAAGATTATTGAACCCACTTCTTACTGGAGGTAAAGGGCCTCAGGAGAAGAAGAAAGAACACTATGCGGTTTCTTCCGATCAGCGACAAAAACACTAAAGAGAAGAGAATTGTAGTCTGCATAATGGCAAAAATTAAGAGATACGAAAGAGTTTCTGCTGTTGTCATAGCAATGATGGGGAGGAGAAAATGGAGTATGAAAGACTATGAGATTCTTGCCAAGTGGTTCAAACTAAGGAGAGAAAAAAAAAAGAAGGGTGTTTCACTGCTGGTCCAAAGGGACAGTTGATTAACTAAAATCAATGAAAGATGCTTCCGTGAAAAACACATTTAGTAAATTGAAAGTGTTATAAGTACTTGGACTTGAAAATATTTTTATCCCGAGCAATGCCGGGCATATCAGCTAGTTGTTAACCCCTTGAGGGGCACCACCTTAAAAAATTTTTTTTCTTAAAAAAAGATATATGGTTGAAGATTTATCGTCTAAAAATAAAATATTTTCTGAATAAAAATATTTTTCTGCGCTTAGCTTTTCCACGAGAGGGTGGGACGACGTATGTCCCACCGTCCCAGAAGGACTTGAGCATCCCCCAACTCCCTCGGTGACTCGCGCCGTTGTTCGTTCTTTATCAGTTGCACTTGGAGCATAAATTTGGTTATTTAGCACATTTCCTTTGAACAGCTGTAGAAGCTGTATCCTGTGGTTGAAGTGGAAACCGCTTTCCACATTCTGTACACAAATGGGGAGAGTTCTTCAATAGTATTTTTATAGATGTCGCTCTCTTTGAAATCTATAGAAGAAAGAAGACCACCCATATTCTGTATGCAAAATGTTACTCTTATCCACGGTTTATTGTTTGGGAAGCAACAGAAATTCGTTATCAGTAGATTTAATCACACATTTCAGTCAAGGAAATGAGGCACTAATGCCCGAAACTGGACACGAACTGTAATGAAAACCACCGCTGTAAGAAGCCCATCGATTGTAAATTAACGCGCGAAGAAAAGTGTTGCTGGAAGCTGACAGGTTCAAACAGCTTTGCTTTGAGTGTTGTTGATAACAGCTATTCACAATAGACTATCCCTTAGGAAAATCGCCTTTTTCTCAAAAACAGCAGAGAATGTACACAAGTAGGGGGTGGGGTGGGCAGATTCAATGGAACTACTTCCTTTTCGTTGCAGTTATTGGACCTTCAATTTTGAGAGATACAGAAAGACTTGAATATTCTCTCTACTTTTCGTTCTTTTTAGAAAAGTATATTTTTATCCATTTATAAAAAAATTCCTCAAAAGGTCGCTTCTTGCTTTCAAAAATTCCACTCAAAATACATTTAGATATGCCAGTTTTTTTAAAAAAATGCTTGTTTGCATTTACAGATTTTTTTTGTTTAATATTATTTAACTGTCTTCTGAAATATATAAATTTATTTTCTGTATAAGTATTAAATTTGATAGAGTGATTATAATTATGCCATATATAAATCCAAGTTTATCATTCAAAAAAGGAAGAAAGAGGACTGAGTAGCGAATTTTTGTGCTGCCATCTACAGGCTGACAACCTTAGATGCGCGGTGGGACAAAATTGTCCCACCTTTCTTTATCTATAATAGTTGATAAAAAAAAATTACTTTTGAAATACAGATAATGTTTGGAATATATTTATTGAGCATTGAAGATTTCTTTTGCATCTAATATTTGTTTCAAAATTCATTTTCTTTCTCTAGAAATTTAAAGAAAATCATTGCCAATCAAGGGAATGATTTTAAAAATTATTTTCAATAAATTTGATTAAATTCTCAATGGTACTGTAATTTTTTAAAAAAGTAAGAGGTCTTGAAATATCCAATAAAACAAATTTTGTAATAAAACACCTTATACAAGTTTATGAAAAAAAATCTTAAAGAAGGTGGGACAGACGGTGTCCCACCACCCCTCAAAGGGTTAAATAAAAAACTTAAATGTTTTGCAACTCCAATAGCAGTCACTTTACTCTTACATTCATTTTCAGAGAAATATGAATCTGCTTGCTTAATAAGTGATGCGGTGTACTTAGCTAAAAAAAAAAATCACTTATATTATTTTTCAACAATGCAGTTTTTTTGAGTGAATTATGCAGTGTCAACGTTTTTGAGCTAACTGGCTTTTCTGGTAAAGGCACGTCAAGAAATGTACTAGTCATATCCTGACTAATATCAAATATTTCTATGGTTTTCTTCAAACTGGAAAATAAATGACCAGGAAGTCTTTTCAGAAGAGCTACAAAATTTATGACGGCGTCATTAGTAAGACAGATTGATAATTCTTCTAAGTATTGTTTCATAATTTTTAAAGAAGAAATCATAGACTGAATAAATGACATATACTGACATGGAAACAAATCAGAATTTTTAACTTTTCTTGACGTATTCCCCAGGCAACAGCAAATATGAGATAGTGTTAAGATATTAAACATTGTTTCTTTGTTCATTAACACATCACAGAGGACATAACTGTCTGTATCTTGTTCACAAGAAGATACTATTAAAGGATAATCACAAATAAATGCTTTGAAAACATCTTCACAATATGATGAAAATTTCATTGTTTCGAACAATTTGGGTTTGTAAAAGTAACCATCAAAATTTTCCAAAAGTATCTCATAACTTTTACCAATGGAAAAATGCTTCACTGTGTCATGAATTACTTGAAAAGCATCTGCAACTATTTTTGGCACTTCAGCATGCTTTCTTATCAATTCAATCTTATGCATGGGATCCCATGATACTATGATATCTTTTGATAACTTATTTTTGAGATGCATTGCAACATCCAATTTAACATATTGCCCATCAACTGCAAGGCCAGTTAAGTGTTCACGGATATATGTTAAATCCAGCCCAAATTTTTCAATTGTGTTTAAAATTCTGCCTGACAGACCTTCAACAACAAAATCAGTAACAGCATTATGTTCCAAGTATATAGATTCAAAAAAGGCACTCTTAACCAACAATATGTCAGCTGTGTCTATTAGACGTCATTTTATCAGCTATGATTCCAATGGAAAGTTTGTTAGCAACTATGAAACTTGACATTTTTTTTTTTTTAAGACTGTATAGATGTAAAGAAGAAAGTTTCTTGCAAATTCTTTAGAATGGTTCATTAAACCAACTTCGGCTCCGCTATTATAAAATTCTGTCAATATTGTTTCAAAATCTTTATAAGACTATTGCAATTTATAACACAAATATGGTGCCGAAGCACAATTAACAGCAGCTAATTTTCCAGTTTCTAGTGCTTCTTTTTCTCGAACACTGAATTCTTTGGCTGTTTGCAAGTTTTCACAATGGGTAACAGTGTTCAAATGCTTGCATAAATCATATTTGAAATGACTGAAAGTTACTGGCATGTTATTCTCATCGAAGTTGTCACCATTTTCAAAATTGAATTTAAGTATTGACCGACATTCACTGCATTTCAGATCTTCATTAAATCGTTCAAACATCTCAGCCCATTTTAATAATGCTTCAATCGATCTAGAAGACTTCAATAGAATTTCCCTTTCTTCACTTGTAAAACTTGCTTCTGAATTTAATTTCGCTTTAGCTGGTTTATCTTGCCATTTATTTTGGTCACTTTTCAATTCTTGGATCTGGTTAGACAGACCTACAAAATAAAAATGATTATTTATCTAAAAAATTACAGAAGTATTCATTTTAAATTAAAATTAGTGAGTACCACAAAGCCCGATTTTGGAATTTTTAATTAGATAATTTTATTTTTAAATGTTTTTTTGCGCATTGCAATGTAGCATACATAGCAATATATTACACAAAACATAAATATTTAATGAAAGTTACAAAATAACAGGTGAAAAGACCCGTACAGAATTATCCCATTTAGCCGGAGTGGGGCAAATATGCATGCTTAATAAGGACCCCAAATCCGAAATGGCTGCGGTCCCAAGGATTAAGGATTTTGGGTATACGAAAAAAAACAACACAACAATGACTTTTTTTAGAAAAGAATATAAAAGGTTTAAAAAATAATTTAACCCTGTTAGTGCTGACCAAAAGTATTGTACCTATGCGAAGAATGCAAGACCAATTTCCTAAGGTTTGGAGAAAAGCTCAAAACAAACAAAATAAGAATGATGTCTACAAAATTCAAAAAGAAGCATATTACGAAATAAAGGAAAAATAAATTAATGCCAATTGTATTTCAATATTTGTTAAAAACCTTACGAATAACATAAATATAAACAAGAAAAACCAATTCTCTTTTACAAACAGTATTTGCACACGAAAAAAGTCATCCCTACGTACAAATATTGCATTTTCAATAATTTGTAACATAACTAATATCGGACCACAAATCTAGTTTTAATTAATTAATAAATAATTTTTCAATTCTTTTGCAAAGAAATTTAAATCATTTAATGTTTTATAAATGTATTTTCAGATCGAGTTCTCTCACGATGCGAATAGTAAGGCGCCATCGCATGCACAACAATATAGTGTCACGTGGGGTAAAGTGGTCATAAAATCCACATTTTTTTAACTTAGGTAGATTATAAATATAAGAATTTGTTAAAATACTTCACATTTTTTGGTTGTTATTTTACATTACATTATTGAAGAACACATAGCATTAAAATTTTGGAAAAAAATAATCGATTTAAACAATTTTATGACACCTTCTTTTAATCATGTTTTTATGACCACTTTACCCCATGGGGTGGGGTAAAGTGAGTAGTATGTGGGGTAAAAGGGTCATAATCAAAAAATAAGTATAAAAACGTATAATAAGCCAGCAGAGTTTTTTAAATATTTATCAAAACTCAATATAGTTTCAACTTTAAAAGAAAATCAGTTTATTTGATCAAATTATACATTTTTAATAACGTATGATCAAAAGTTGTCTAATCAAGAATTTTAAGGATATCTGACTCTTCCATTCCAACAATGTCGTGATTTTCAGGAAAGGTGCAATAGTCTCGAGTTTAAATATTTTATTGACAGCAAATCTCCTATTTTATCTGTCCAATAAGCTCTTTGTTTGATTCCCCCCCCCCTCTTCATATTTTGCAAAAATCCTATGGAATACTGTGATAAGTGATTATATGCAATTGTAGACTCACTCGACTGAATAAAATACATTTTCTGCTTTTTATTAAGTTTGTCTTTTCATGTTTTTCGCTGTTTTCTTACAACTTTCTTTTGTAGTTTTTTTTTTTTACTATTTCTTGAGCCAAACCTTCATTATTACTTTTGCATTTTTTTAAAAATTTATTTTTTCTCTCTTCAATCCTATATGGCCGCTTTATGTATAGCTGAAACAGGTGGTTATAGAGTTGCAAGTACAGCTCATGTCAAATCTTTTAAAGGCAGAACTATGTACAGCCATACCTGAAATGACACCACTTTCAAGATTTAAACTATCTGTACGAGATGGCCCTGGTTCTGAATTTCCATTCAAATTGACAGTAGAGACTCAAATATCGTAGGTTGAACATCTCTTCCAGATATTATAGTATGCTTCACTCTTCCTACATCTTAATAGGAAACAGTCCATGGCCTTTAAAATCATTGATTGCATTTTCTGGAAGAAGACAGTCTATAATATTTTTTTTTAAATGGGAAAACACTTAGTAAAATATTCTGCAATCAATGTTCCTGGGCCAATTTTTTTACAGATCCCTTTTCAAGCTTTTATTAAAGGGGGAAATACTCCAACATCTAATGGCTGGACATGAGAACATGACTCATGTATGGTGGCAAGCACAAAATTATAGTGCAATAATGCATTACCTTTTTTACTGTTCCAAAAGTCACGCAACTTTCGTGCCCATCATAAATTAAAAGAATAGGTTTTTAGAAATCTAAAGAAAATTGCATTACTTTTAGTCTATTTTAGCAATACTTTTAGTCTGTTGCTCATATAAATGAGCTCCTTTGTAAATAATAAAAGGTAGCATGAAATAATTTGCTGATGCACTAAAAAGTACATCCGTTTTTTGCAATTGTGAATTTCATATATGCATTATGTGATGATTTTTACACTAAAATTGGGGCTACCCAGTTTCATATCATTAATTACAATCTGTAGTATATCTTAAATTAATATTTAACTAACATCTGTCTAAGAAATTAAGCTTAAGTAATTTTAAAACAGTGATGCACGTTAAGCCTATCGCTATGACCACTTTACCCCATCTTACTGAAATTACTATAAAATAGTATCTGTAATTAATTCAGATTATCTGTTAATGAGGAAGTATTCTTGAGATCTATATGAAGCTTTCTGCAGAGTCAATCTAATGAAAACTTAATTTAACAAAATGTAGGAGAGAAGTTAAATTAGGTATTCCAACTTCAAACTGCTACATACATATATAAACTAACAAACAAAATGGGTGTTTTCCTCTACTAAAGTGTTGCAAATTGTATAATTCTGAATGTTAAACTTAGTTCTTAACTGTTAAAAGCAAAAATAAAAAAATTACATTCATACCAATATTCATTACAACGTTATAGCAATTAATTGATGTATGACCCCCTTACCCCCCCCCCCCGACCCTATCACCGTTGGCATTTTTTGCAAGTGTTGCGAACAACGATATATCGTCACTTGGCTCTAAAAGGTTTAAATAAGAATAAAGAAAATTTTACCTTTGACTGCTAGCAAAATTTCCTTTTGACGATGAAACTTCACTGCAATCGTTGATTCTGAAGGCAGGTATATCTTCTAATTCAGAACGTTTGTTTCATACATTTTCATCACCTGAAAACTTTTAAATTTCATTCGTTTCATCGTTATTCTTCTCTTTCATCTGTGGCTTTTTGGAAAAAAAAATTCTGACATCATTAGATAGAGCTGACTTCCAATTTATCACCTTTTTGGATGAAGTCAATTGTAATGAGTTTTTATTTATAACTGTAGTTTCACATAAACTACAAATAACTTTTTCATAGATGCCATGAACAAAAATCAATGATCGAGATATAATCTTTGAAAATACTTGGCACTTCTATATAAAAAAATGTTTGAAACAAAATAAATCTCACTGCTTGTTCCTGCACGTGGTAATGCAGCATCAAGTGGCAAAAGTATGCTCAAAAGAAAATCTTTCAGAGAGAACCTTTGAAATCACAGTTACAGATCAAATATATGCATTAGGGTGAATCGCTCTTCTATGGACAAAAAAAAATTATTATTAATCAAAACCTACCTATGTGGGAAAAGATGTTCTATGGTATGGAGATTGAGAGAAAAATAATAATAAAAATTAAATTCAAAATTTAATACTGCCGCAAGGGGGGTTGAATTTTCGATAAAAGTGGAAAAATACTGAATTTTGATTATACGATTTTAAAAAAATATTATTATTAATCAAAATCTACTTATGCGGAAAAAATGTTCTATGGTATGGAGATTAAGAGAAAAATGATAAAAAAAATTAATACTACCGAAAGGGGGGGTTGAATTTTCAAAAACTTAATTTTGATTATATGATTTTAGATTCGAAATAATTGTTTTTTTGCAATATAAATAACCAAAAGTGATGATTAATGAGTACTATGTAGTGAGTAGTATAATGTACATTGCAACATTTTATGACTCAGCTCCCCCTCCCCACACCGTCAAATCAGTCCGGTTAGGCAACTAGAGCTGTAGGCAATGACTTTGCGTGCTTTCAGAATTCTTCAAAGGGCTAATTCCCTTATGGGATTTCTGTCGTCAGCTAGCATTGATATCAGGACATTTTCTGGATGGCCACAAAATCAGTTTCTTTTACAGGGTTCGTACACATTTCCTTAAAATAAAATCAAGGACTTTTAAGGACTAAAAAAACCAAAAAATAAGGACCTCTAAATTGAATAAACTTAACGAATTGTCGCACGCATTTTAAAATAAAATCTCATTTTTGCAAATTCAACCTATTAGATGATAAATTATAATATAAAACATAGAAGGTACATTACAAATTTAACACAAAAAAACTCCTAAAAATATGAGTTAATAAATTGATGGAAAAAACCCCATGAAACTGGTAATCAAATT
>BGPR01047286.1:0-11831 GCA_013235015.1 Araneus ventricosus
TAGGACTTTTTGTTTAAAATTCTAGAATGTCACAAGAATATTTTACTAAATATGACTGATAGACTGGAGACCGTATAAAAATAAGAATTCCGTATTTTTTTTCAGGAAATATATTTAGTGACTCAAAAAAACATAAATTATAAGTCTTCCTTCTGATTTAAAGCATTTTTTTCCAATTAGAACTATATGTCTGTCTCTAATGGTTTAGAAATTAGCTTATTGTTCACGATGAGTGTGGACACCTTGTATATAAAACGTTAAGGTACGTGGCACAAAAAAAAAGAAGTTAATTTCTTTTGCCGATGGCAGCGATCGGTTTGTTTACAAAAGTAAAAAACTGTTAGCGTCTCCATGTTAGGCATAACTTCATAGGTATAGCCTGCTACTATCTGTTCTCAGGAAAAAGTTTTTTCTCGAAAAAATGTGTTTAATGTTGAGAATTCACACAATATTTCAGAGAAAATAACGAAACTTAGAAATTATGCAAAAGAGATCAGTCAGAAACACAGACGGGTACAACGAAACTTGGGAAATTATTCAAAAGAGATCAGCTTGAAAATGAAGCAGGACGGCACAACGGAAACTTAGGAAATTATGCAAAAGAGATCAGTCAGAAATGAAGCAGACGGCAATAACGAAACTTGGGAAATTATGCAAAAGAGATCAGTCAGAAATGAAGCAGACAGGCAATAACGAAACTTGGGAAATTATGCAAAAGAGATCAGTCAAAAATGAAGCAGACGGGCAATAACGAAACTTAGGAAATTATGCAAAAGAGATCAGTCAGGGGAAATGAAGCAGACGGCTTTAGCGAGAAGAGAACGTTCAGATCAACGTCATAGTTTAGGTCAGCGAAAGTAAAACACGTTAATTCACAACTGAGGTGAAAACCATGGAACTTACGATTGTGAACATTGTACATAGATTACGGAAATCAAGATCATACAAAGAAAAAAGCCAAAAAAAGCAAAAAATAAAACTAAGAGAGGTAATCGAATAAAACCAAAAGCAAACAAGGAATCCATTCTAATCCTTCTTCAAGGGCTAAGAACTTTATTCGAAATGGATTCAAAATAAGAATTGGGAAATTTTTCTGTAAGAATCTAGCATTGATCCAAACATATTTTCTTTAGCCTGAAATTTCCCAAACAAAGGAATAAAGGAGATTCACAATCAAAAACATATTTTCAAAAAAGAAAGAGGAAAACACATACATCAAAATGCTAATAAGATTGATTAAATTATCAGCCATCTGGCTATATTAAAAATCAGCTTCCTCATAAATAAAAAACTAATTATATGCCCATAGTTGAGAAAAAAGAGAATTGTATGATCTTGATTTCCATTGTTGTCTGTTTTTTTTGTTCTTGCTTCTTCAACTGCGCGCTACTTAAACATTATATTTCACTTAATTTTATTTAAATTTCATTCTATAAATTTTTTTTCTCATAAATAAATAAAATTTTGTTATTCTTGTTTAAAAGTTCAAGTTAAGTTTCTATTTAAATTTTTCTAATTTTTTCTAGTCGATTGTTTTAAGCTGTATATTGATTACCTTCCGTTGCCCACGCATCACTTGGTGCCTTTTTGTCTCGGCGAATTTTCTGAAGCGCTAAACCGCCAATTTGGCTCACTCCCTTCTTGGATTGCAGTAGACGCGCGGTCTATTTTGGCTAGATGAAGCATCGAGCCAGAATAATGCGCCAATTTGACGAAAATGCATGTTGCTCGTATAGTGGAGAACAGATGCCTGCGCGGTATCAGCTAGTTTAAATTTCTTATCTAACTTTTCCCATCCATGCTAATAAAGAAAGCCAGCACTTGTAAGTGGTCAAGCACCCGTAAGTTGACTGTCTGATAGCTGCATTTCATAGCGAGTTGGCGCTTATATCTCTTTTTTTCTCCATATTCACATCATTAACTCTATTATTACAGCAGTGTTAAAAAAGCGTTTATCAATAAATTATGATGCGAAGGTTGGGGTGATTAGGGCCTAAGGACTCATAATAATACATCATCTCATTTCCGGCTCACTCTGCATTACAAAATATCCGATGTTATGTTGTTGAAAAAATATGAATCATTTATTAAGTCAAAAAACTATTCATTATTATAATTTTAATATGGATTGTGTGGAAGTATTTATTCTGCAACTCAATTTAATGTGCAGCTTTTTTTGTTTAAAAAGAGAGTACTGAGGTATGCAAACATGTTTCTGTTTTCTCCTGAGGGAGCCAGGAACGTAATGATTACTTGAATGCTTTAGATATTTATTATGCAATTCAGTTTATTTCGCAACCCCTTTTCTATTTAATAAATTTAGTAAAAGTTGTATTTAAAAAAACACGCTTCAATTAATATGCTAAAAGCAGAATTTTAATTTTATTAGTGGTTAAAAAAAGTGATTTATTTTTCATCTTAAGGGGACATACGACCTTAAGCCTTGAAAAATGGTGGAAAAAGTGTCACCCGATGCAGATTATATCTCTGAAACAATGCGATTCACAAACTCACTTTTTTTTTTCTAGAAAATATCTGTTCTTCTCTCTTAAGGTACACACATTTTCAAACCTTCATATTGTTAAGTATTTATTTGAGAGAGTAATAAATAAGGGTATAACTTTTGAGTAAAATGAGAGATACTACCCTGTTTGCATGATTACGGATAAAATATTGGTCTAAAACACAATATTTTGGGTATCTGGTAATCCAAATAGTCCGTTTTAAGAAACCGAACCAATTTATTAACATTTAAATTTAATTTCTATTTTATATACCAATTTAAAATAAAAAATGTTAAAAAAATAGTTACCATCAACTTTTCCAACTCCCCCCAAAACACTTTGGAGAAATATGTACAAAAAATGTGGTTCAATTGTTTAACATATAAAATACATATTCTGATAAAAAAAACTATATGCAAAAATATTCACAATAGTTCTTGAGATATCAAAGTGCAAGTCATCAAGAAAACACACTTTGAGATATATAGAGCTTTAAAGATAAGGACCATATTCAATGTTTTTACGTTGAAGAGCTGATATATTTTCGTTCATAAACTTTCACATAACTATGGGAATTTTTTAACGCGGATTATTTTAAATTGTTCAGAAAAGACAGGGAAATAATATGTTTTTTCATAAAATCGAAAATTTTCGAGGTTTCAGTCGTATGTCCCCTTAAATATTTTCTATTACTTGCTTTAATTTATATAATTCATTATTATCATGGTACAGTATCAAAAAACTGCAGTGCTGGAATGCTTTAACGTGGGGGGTGACAAAAAAAACCATTCTTTTATATTTATTTTCGGTTCCACTACACTTCTTTCTGATTATTAGTATATACATATTAGTTTAAGATTCATCGGGTTTCAGAGTACGGGTTGAGAGATATACGACCCACAAAGACTGGTGATACATGACAAAATACAGGCACTCTCAATTTTAAAAGCTCGCCTGTGTCTCGCGTGCCCGCTAGATGGAAGGCCTGTATGGCACTGTAGCAGATGGCGGCAATGCAGGAGAAAAGAGTTTTTGTGTGTTGGAACATGAAGTGTTCACTTTGTTACTAGCGTTCAGTGCGTTCCGACAAAAAGCTGCACCTGGTCATTTCTAGCATGTGCGAGGAAACTTGGTAGTGTATTGTATCTTGTCATGCATCACCCGTCTTGATAAGGTGTAGTATACTTGTAAATAAACAGTCTCTTGAAACCCGATGAATCATTTAGATAACCCTGTATATATAGAATCATGGGATCAATTTTTCTAAATTCACATCAGATGGTATGGAATCAAAATTTAATTAAATCGATCGATTAATTGATAATTAAGTTCTGAAAATAGTAAAGATAGTGTACTGGCATGCAACGAGAGGACACAGGTATAAGAATTTAGAACTTTAGCACACCAGGAAGTAAATCAAAATCATTACAGAGATTCCATCAGTTGACATGCAAACAAGTCAAACAAATGATATATAGAAAGAGCATATTGAACTATGCAAACACGTTGTTTTTATCTCCTGAAGTTGGGTGAGGGACGGTAATAAGCACATAAAACAAATAATGTATAATAATTCTCATCATAAGGAACTAATGACAATTCAGGGAATTTTAGCTAGACGAGGCGAAGGGAGGTGTTGTGTTAACCCTTTATAAACATAAAAAGCGCTACTACCTGCATAATTCATCAGTTTTTTTTTTTTTTTTTTTTTTTTTTTTTAATGCATTTTTACTTCTCGTATGCAAGTATACAAAGAGAAAATATTGTAATCGTCAAAAAATTCGAACTCGAGATTTTGACGAATCTCCACTGCTGTTTTAGACCCTCCCCAGTCCGAAACACAATTTTGGAATTATATTGTCTGTAGACACGATGACTCGAAAACTATTAGAGCTACGGGGATAAAATTTGGTATGTGATCTTTGCACGTAATTTGTAGGTTTCTATCAAATTTTGGATAAAATCCGTCTATCGGAAGTCTGCTTGTCTGTCTGTCCGCGGTCATGCGAACACTATAACTCAAAAACTTGAATAGATAGATGGATAAAATTTGGTACACGGTTTTATCGTCATGAATGTAGGTCCGTATCAAATTTTGGGCCAAATCCTACAAAGGGTTGACTGTCTGTCGGTCTGTATAATCGCATACTTGTTTTACTTGCGTACTGGAAGCAATCTCTGCGCATGCGCAAGCTATTCAGCGAAAGCGAACGGGGTCATTTTCTCCTGTTTTCGCTCGCGCACGCTTCGCGCAGCTTGCTAGAGTGTGATGGAAAATAAATATTGCTAAGTTTTAATACATACGCATCTCTTTGAATAGGATTCTTCACCTAAATATTTTACAATCACTATAATATACAATGAAAAACCTTCCGATAGTCATTGCATTCTGGGTTAGAGTAGGTTTGAATTTTTTATCCACGCAGGGGGAGGGGAAATGACAAATTTTTGAGCAGTATACGAGAAAGTTTAGGGGAGGCCACTCCTGCTGGTTTAAGGTTGACGTAAGTTCTCGCCAAATTTTTCGATGAAACTAAAACCTCGATGTTCCATTTCTTTTCTCAACCCATAACGAGGTGTCTGGATATGATGATGATTAATAATTAATTAGCAAAATTAATGAACAAAAAGTAATGTTATCGGATACGCGAAATTAATTTCTTTTCTTAAAGTAGTCTTAATCCCAAAGCCATTTTAGTATAACACTACTAGAAAGAAATGGCCTTTTAACACTCTGACTCCTAAGCCGGCCGTAACCGGCCATGCAACTTCTATACTAGTGGGGCGTATTTTCGTCGGTTGCTGTTCCCAAAGGGGGGAGAAGGCAGTTGGGCGAGTGGTCATTAAAGGGACCCTTAGGGGAGAGATGAGAGATGAAAGGCTTTCCATTCATATCTCCCACCACCCGTAGGGAGGAGAAAGGGGGGGGGGCCGGGGCGGACGAACCCATTCTGCAGATCAATTAGTAAGCAAACCTCCTTGTACAGCTGTACTCAGATTTTGAGAACCCTTAGGCTACTTGCGCACACACCGATTTTTGTAGACCGGTTTGAAAGTGGTCTACTTTTGCAGACGATGCGTTCCTTGCACACACACCGATTCGTGTCGGTCGGTTTTCGGATGTACATCTGGTCATTCTCGAATACATTATCAATTTCTTCTGCCGTACTTGAAAAAAATAACACAACAATTAACCAACATATCACAAACTAAAATCACTATTTAAATACTTTAAAAATTGTTTACGTATTTAAATAAATTTTTGAAATATTAATTTTACTTAACTCACTATGTACCTTTATTATTAGTATATTTAATCGATAATAATAATTACATTTGAATTTATCATAATGAAAATGTTTTGAATTGACAAAAGTATATTATAACTTAAGTAATATCGAGTTAATTTAATGCTAAATACTGAACTAATATGAAGTGTAAATGAAAAATATATAATATTAATTTTTCAAACCAACATAATCTATGCTTGTTTTCATTTCAAAAAAGAGAAAACAAGAATAGTTTAACGGGTGTTTTATTTTTCTTTTTATTTCCCTGTAAAGATTAGTTAAAAATACCTTTTTCATATACTAAAAATGTCGCCGAATTATCGGAGATCAATTTGAATGGAACAAGAAATTTTTAATAAAAATGTGTGAATTATGAAATACAAACCGACAAATTCGACAATAATATAATTTTAACTTTTATGCATTTATTCAAATGTAAAATGTGCTTTAATAACTGATAAAAATCGTACATAATTTCTAAGTAGTAAATTAATTTTTTAGTTTATGAAATTCTCAGTGTTTGTGAACGTCATATAGAACGACATTTTACATTATACAAAATTCAGGCGCATTGCCTCGAAAGCCTATATTGGCTCATAAATTAATTATGAAATTCAAGTGTTATTTAGTTCTTAAAACTAAACCAAATTGCAACCAAACAGAAATAAATACTAAGTGAATTATTAAGTGAAAGCAATGGAAAACAAATACGCGTTTAGTTTTCCATTTTCAGCTACCAAGTTTTACTAAAATGTTTCTAATTTCATTTCCGATTATCATTTTAGTAAAATAAAAGAAGTTTTGGGATTAGATGTCATATCGTATGGTCAGTTATTTGACTCCATTACGTACAGTATGTAAACAATGAACAAAATAGGTGCAAGGCCACTAACAGAACATGGGTTAAATAATCTACCACCATCTGAAGTTTAAAATTACGTTGTTAAAGCAGCCATAAGTATAAAAATTGCAAGATTCAATTGAAATCATATTCGCGTCGAACAAGCTGGTCGCCGAAGGCGGCTGATTCAAACTAAACTAACTCTAACTCGCAACTAAAAAGAAATAAATATTAAGTTAGAACAATGAAAAACGCTTCTTTGTTGTGCCCTTTTGTACATTCCTGTACAAAAATACTGTTGTCAAAACAAATGCTTGTTTACTTTTCCATTTTCAGCTATTAAGTTTTACGAAAGGGATTCTAATTTCATTTCCGATTATCGTTCTAGTAAAATGAAATAAGTTTTGGAATTACATTAAGAAATAAAAGTGAAGTGAAACGAAAAAAATGTTTTTGATTTTTGGCAGGAAATGGGTTCGCAACGTAGGCCTTACCTTAAAAATTGACTTGGCAATACAACCAAATTATAATGTGTTAATATTAAGAATTCTTGTGATAATAATCTAACACTGTGGAAAGCAATCATTTCAACATTCGAAAATATTTGAAATTCCAATTATTGCGTTAATAAACCAAAACTAAGGGAGAAACCAAGGTGAAAACAACAAATTTATATTTATTTCTAAGGCTGTCGGAGAGTAAAGTTGTTTTGAGAATTATTCTTATTTAAAAGCGAATTATGTTAAATGAAAATTTATTAGAAAATTATGTTAAATTAACTATAACTTAAAGGCATTGCAATTATTCAACAAAGATTTATTAAGCTAATTAAAAATAAATAACAAAGTACAAAATGTAATTAAAAAATAGAAATAAAAGTATGGAATGTATGCGAAATCATTAGTATTATTTTAAAATTAGAAAAACCGACTTGCTCAAATGTAAAAAAGCATATAAATATTTTCAGAGACCCCTAAATGTTAAAGCTCTTGGTCTTTTAACAAGCTTAATCCGCCACTGAGAAGCATTATTTTTAACTATCCATTAAAAATTTCTTTGTGTATAAGCAATTTTCTCATTCCTATACTGAAAATATCAGTAAAGAAAAAAAAATATCCCTAAAATTATTGTTCAATATTTTTTTCAAATGTTAAGAATTTTATTATTTCGCCACGAGAGCGAAGTCGATCGGCTGAAATCGGTGTGTGTGCAAGCGTCAGAAGAATTACATATGCTACTGGAAACGCCTGCAAGAAATCGGATGAAAGAAATCGGCGTGTGTGCAAGCGCCAGTAGGTTTACATGTGTCACTGGGACCCCCGCAGCTGCCGATGTCGGCGAAGTGCAGTGGCAATTCTCGACAGCCGATCGGTTTTATGTAGGCGCCGGTATGTGTGCAAGCTCCAACTGTTCTCTATACACTACTAATGGAATGTTGCAGACCGGTTTTAAACCGGCCGACAAGAATCGGTGTGTGTGCAAGGGGCCTTAGTAATCAGAGAATTAAAGGGTTGACTCTACCGTTCGGCATCTCGACTCTCTGTCTGTAAATTTGTTTGTTACGCAGTCACGCCAAAACGTGTCGTTAGGTTTTCTTCGAACTTGGCATGAATGTTTCCTGAAGTCATTAAAAACGACGTATGTGTAAGGCTTTTTATTTTTTGACTCCGTTTCTAGATGGTGGCCGTTTTAATGGTTCCGTTTCATCTAATATTCAGGTTTTGCTGCTCCATTAATAATTACAAAAATACCGATAATAGCAAATGAGAATTGATTGTAATTTTGCTAATACTAATAAAAGCAGATATTTGATAGTAATTTTGTGAATGCCGATAGAATCTGAGGTGTAAATAATTCGCATTCGGTGAAAAATAGTTTTAATGACTGCATTGAAGAGAAGATATTAGTTTTTTTGTGTGTGTCCGTGAGGTCTGTTGTCCATAGAGCTACTCGCTAAAGCTATGAGAGATGGAAACGACGAGCAGTCTGCCTGTTATTTGGTTGTATTAAGTCTGTGCTCTCTAAATTTTAATTCCAGAAAAAAGAGCACTTTGACGTCAGCTGCTATTGCTTTTCTGACATGCCACTGGTGAGCTGTGCAACGCGTAATTTTCAGCTTCACTGGGTCAAATGAAAATTTTTATAAATCTTTTCCGTTATTGAAGTTTCTTCCATTTTTTCCATGGCGGCGGAGTAAAATCGTTAATTTCTAATTTCTCGCGCTTAGTGAGTTGAAAAACAAGTATAGGAGAATATTTTTACTTAAAGTGCTTATAACGTTCTATGTTTTATAGAAGCGGCATTTGCCATTTTGCTAATTCTTATCAGTTCTTAAAGATTTTTACCAACATTTTTTTTTCATTTCTGGACATTTTCTTTCTGTCATTGATGTTCTACTTTTATTTTCCTAATATCTTATTTGTCTGTCATGGAAAATGTTAATAGAAAGAGAACTAAAATTTTCTTCATAAGAAAAGTGTATTGATTGAAAGTAATGTAGAAAATACTTTTTGTTTTAAGACTTTTTCATAAGAACTCTCAAAAAGGAATTTCCATAGAAAAAGTTGACAGATTTATTTAAAAGAGCATTCTCGAAGTATATTATTAATTTATAATATATGTATATTAAATAAATTTTAGTTAGTTAATAGCAAAAAAAGCTTTTAATTTTTTTCAATGAAATTTCGAAAAAAATCAACCAAAAGCGATTCGGATTGATCTTTAACATGAACATTCTTTTTCAAATTCTAAATATTTAATGATTTTTGATTTAAAATTAGAGCATCTCATGACTCTTTAAAATCGAGTCTATTTACTTAACATCGCCCTAACAAATTTCCTTAACGCCCACAAAATGTTACTCCAAATGAAATGCATTGGATCTGCTGTTTTCAAACGAAGTGTCGCCTGATTGGCCAGAAAGAATATCGTCATGACATTTTAAGCCAATGAATTTATCAAGCTTTATTAAAGGGAGAATTAGATAAACTAAACAAAAATTAAAATGAAACAAAAAGAAAGAAAAACGTAAAGACAAAAAAACAGCAAATTTAGACAAGAACAATGACAATACATCTTTAATCGTAAGAAAGCAACAGCCTCAAATTGTTGCATCAACAGAAGGTTGAAACGATAATATTTAAAACACATAAAAATATATAAAAATGAATTTCGAAAGTAAAAATTGTTCAAAAAGGAAGAAATGAAAAAGGAATCGAATGGTGAACTTTATCGAAGACCACTCACCATAAAGATTCCAAAATTAGACAAGATTTTCTGTCAAGGGTAAGATTATAAATCAAAATTATACCCTTTGTGGCCTGAATCCTGTCCAAAATCAATATTTGAATCATTTTGATGAATCAAAATGCACAATCCTTAAAATATCAAAAAGTACTAGAGAGTGTGTTAACCCTAACACTCTCTGCCGAAATCTTAGATGCAATACAGACGACGCCAATATACATGAAGCAACAAAAATTAGAAGCGAGCACGTAGCTCCCTCTATGAAGAAAAATTCTAACTAATTAATCAGAATATAAAACTAATGTTTAAACAGTTTTAGCAAATTAAAATGGAAAAACCATTAATATATTAATTAGAGAAATTTTTAAACTCCTTTTAAAAAACTATTAATATTAATGAAAGAATTTGGGAATCCGTTGTCTTTAAGAATATTTTTTAAATTATCTAAAGCTTTAACTAAATTAGAATGGTTGTTACATATGCTATTTATTCTATTAATTTGAGAAAATATGGAATTTCTAAAAATTTTATAATGAAGATTTGTATGAAAATTACAAAGTATTATAGCCTTAAAATTAAACTCATTTCTTTTATCAAATAAGCCAACAGATATACCTGAATTTAATATTTCAATTTCCATATCTAAAAAATTGCATTTGTTAATTTCTGTATTGGTTTTGTTTAATTTAAGCTCTTCTGGATAGCAGTTATAAATGGAATCAAAATTATCATAATTAAACACTATAAGGTCATCAATAAAACGAAAACCATAAATAATTTCATTTTTAATTAATTCCCTCTCATATGAATGTAGAAAGATGTTTGCCAATGCACTAGAATAATTGCAACCCATAGGGATACCAAAAACCTGTTTATAGTATTCAATTCCGTTAAAGAGATAGTTTTCACAAATATTAACTCTGCAGATTTCTATCCATTTATTTTTTTCAATTAAATCAGTGTTTAGGTATAAATCATAAACATTTGAGCAAACTTCAATTAGTTTATTGTGTGGAAGGCTAGTGAATAGATTTTCAAAATCAAATGTATTAATGTTATAAATGTTATTATCTTTAATGAAATTTAAAATTTTAGTGTTGTTATCTATAATGAAATTCTCTTCTTCTTTGATTTTTTTAAGAATAATTTTTAGAAATTTAAAGAAAAATTTACTTAAATGATAGTTGTAACTTCCAGTGCTACAAGTAACAAATCTGAATTTTAAAGGATTTTTATGAAATTTGATAGTAGGGAAAAGGTAAGGATAATTAAGGTTACTGATTTTAATTTTAGTTTTTTTAGCTAGTGCAATAATTCTTTTATCCAGTTCTTTTTTTCCAAATTTAATTGTTTGATATGTTTTATTCGAGTTATATTCATTAAGCAGAGTGTCTTTGAAGTGTAATTTACACATTAAGCAAAAATTATTTCCTGCCTTATCTACTGTTGTTACAATAAATTTGTCTTTAATGATTTAAATTTCTTTTTTAAGATGCTTATTGAAAAAAATACCTCTATTAATATTTATATTATTATTTTTATAAATTCTATTTTTTGTTTCGAATAATATACGTTGTTTCCATTCTCCAAATCTCTCAATTGGCCAATGATATTTCCTGGCTATATTAGCAATGAAAACATCCAAGTCTCGATTAATGGAATTAATTATTCTATTATGACTAACCTTATTTCTTAACCTAAATTTAGTTCCCTTACTCATGATGTCTCTAAGATATTTAGATTTAACAATATTCAAATTACCTGTAATAATATGTCTCTTTTATCGCCAGTGACGCCGTAAATCAAAGCTGTACCAAATGTATTCAATGTTTTCACTGGACGGAGGTTTAACATGAATGTTTTAAAAAATCTTTGTAAATGCGTTCCTTGTGTGTGTGTTGGTGCGTCTGGCTTCACAGCACAGTGTAGAACATAGGGAGTCGTCTCCCC
>BGPR01047287.1:0-11831 GCA_013235015.1 Araneus ventricosus
ACGGTGTTCCTTTTAATCATCTGTTATTCACCGACTCCAGAGAACCTTTAGTAGAAGTTGCATTGCAGTTACTCATTGTATCGCTTGATCATGACTTCAGAGAACCAGCAAATGACGATACTTCGGAAGTAATTTAAGTCTAATATTCTATTTACTGGTAGTGTTGGATTATGAATATGAAGTTAATAATGCAGTGGTTTTCATACTTATCTTGCATTTAATTAGAAGTTGAACAGGGTTTTTAAAATAAAAGATATTTGTCTACAGAAACACTGAAGGCTGAGTGATTGTGTTCTTTCTTCTTTTGCTTTTATTCAATTGATAATTATTAAATTTAATTCTTAACTTAGTGATATTAAATGGAGAAATAAGAAAAAACGTGTTTGAGGGTTAGTGAAGATATTTTAAATCCACTTTTTAACTCTGAGAAGAAAAAGATAATCTTTTATTAGAAGGAAAAAAATTAGAATAATTTGTAAAAGTACCTTCTTGCTAAAATAAACTTCATTTCCTCCAATTACAGTTTTGAATTTAAAAGAAAATACTTTCTACTACTTTTGTTTCAATTTTATAGAATTGATTATTATAATTTCTATTTCTTAGTAAAATACAGTTTTGTAAGATTTTAGAATTTTTAAAAATTCATTACCAAATGTCTTTTTGCAAACGTAGAATATTAAAATAATAGTTTTAAGTAGCATATATTTTTTTAAAATTTGCATCATTGTTCAAACTTAACACATTGTTTACCTGCAATTTTACACAGATGCTATCTCATGTCATTGGCTATTATTTCGTAATTGAATGTGGAAGTAAAACGAAGTAACTTGTGATCGGTCAACAATGTGTTAATGCTACACTGAAATTTCATTATTAGTTTTGTGTTTTAAGTGTAATACACATTTTTGGCTTTCAAAATTTACTTTATTATACAAAATTTTTTATTTTATAATATAATTAGTGCTGTTTGAAAAATGTGCTTCTTTGCTAATAATTTATATATTTCAACATTGACATATTCTTGAATAGGTTTTTATTATTACTTTCTCGTATACGAAGTATACAAAGAGAAAGTATTGTAATCGTCAAAAAATTCGAACTCAAGATTTTGACGAATCTCCACGTTTTAGACCTCCCTGATTCCGAAAAACACAATTTTGGAATTATGTCTGTCTGTATGTGTGTCTGTGAACACGATAACTCGAAAACTATTAGAGCTACGGAGATGAAATTTGGTATGTGGTCTTTAAACATAATTTGTAGGTTTCTATCTAATTTTGGACAAAATCCGTCAACAGGAAGTCTGTCTGTCTGTATGTTCGGGGTCATGCGAACGCTATAACTCAAAAACTTGAAAAGCCAGATGGATAAAATTTTATACACAGTTTTATCGTCATGAATGTAGGTACGTATAAAATTTTGGGCCAAATCCGTCAAAGGGTTGACTGTCTGTCAGTCTGTATAATCGCATACTTGTTCAGTTTTGAAACAACTCCCTGCGCATGCCTACTAGTGGCAATGCCTGTGCAAGGAAGGGACGCTCCGAAACTTGGCAGTTTGCCAAAAACAAATTCTTGAGTGATTTTGTAAGGAAGGAAACATTTAGGGAGTCTCGCCAGGTCCTGTTGCGCAAAAGAATGAGCAGAGGATTTGAATTTGTTTTGATCCTTCAAACCACGCGTGGTTCCAACTTTGGTTTACTTGCGACGGAAGTTTATTTGACACCTTTTATTATTCTAGTTTTCTCTACATGTGTTAGGAGTATACGAGAAAGTTTAGGGGAGACCACTCCCGCTGGTTTTTGAAAACTTAATAATAATTCAGATTTTAATATGGTTCTTTTGTACTTACTTTCCTGCTGTTTTTGTCATGTTTTAAAAACGGGAGGACAACTGATAGCACTACTTTAGATTATTTTAAAAGACGTGACTGTCATTAAAGTATAACCATATTTATGATCTTGCTAATTATATTTCAGAAGGGATTGCCAAGTAATTTATTCATCAACTATCTGTCACGTGTTCATAGAGAAGAAGACTTTAGTTTCATTTTAAAAGGCTTCACAAGACTTCTGAATAACCCTCTTATACAAACTTACATTCCTAATTCTACAAAAAAAGTCCAGTTTCATCAGGAACTTCTTATATTTTTTTGGAAAATTTGTGATTATAATAAAGTAAGTTTTTTTTTCCTTTCTCTACTTTTGATATCAATGATTTTTTTTTTTTTAACATTGTTAGTAATTCCATGAAATTTGATTTAAATAGTGTGAAGATTTGATAAATTATGATTGTTAGATTAAATGAAATGTTTGCTGTTTGTCTTGAACTCTATTTTGTTTAAGCAGATTTGCATAATTTCCAATTTTTAATTAATTTAATATAATTATAAATCCTAGAGAAGCATATGTCAATTCATTTGATTCCTTATAGTTTTTCTCTCCTTTGTTCTTAGAAATTTATGTTTTATGTATTGAAGAGCAGTGAAGTTCTTGAAGTATTAGTTCCTATACTACATCATTTGAATGATGCAAGAGCAGATCAGTGTAAGTGAATTTGTTTTGTTATCAAGCATTCACTTTTTTATTAGTGCTTTTTATTTTCATGCAGTTGTGAGTAGTTTTGAGATTTTCCAAAAATCTTGTTACTGTTGAGTCTCTGTTTTTAGATCAATATTACTTGATGAACATTTTATAAAGCTGTCGAATTAAATATATGTATATATACAGGAGGATTTTAAAAAAAAAACGTGGCCAAACTTTAAGGGTAGGTCAGGCGTATGATAATTTTTCAGAATCACATAGGAACATGGGTGCGCAAACTCCCTCTGGCAACGCTTTTGGCTCTGAAATTGTGAAAAAAATTATTCTACCTGTTGTGCATGCGCAGTAAAAAATTATTTAATAAAAATGCTAATATCTCCTTTACTATTCATAGTATTTACATGAAATTTTGATACAATGCTTCTCTAAAATATTGCCATGCATTCTGTAAGTTTCATAAAATTCCGAGGAAAATTTAGCAAGTTATAAGCAAAAAACATGCAGAAAAATTTGTGATTTTTTAAAGAAACCTTTATAGCTTTCCTAATATTGGTGGTATTTTTACAAAAATGCATGGTAAAAATTGCGCACATCACTCAAAAGAATTGATGAAAGTTTCAAACCATTATTAGCTTTCTGTAGAACGGGGTGAGCCAAAATCTCTCTTCGAGTTCATCTATTTCTGGTCGGTCCCATGAATGCTCTCATGACCGAATCTTTGATGTGAATTGTGAGTTACAATTTATTCTTTATATGTTTGAAGTTTGATGGAAAGTCATCCAGCCTTTCGAGTGATATTTGAAAAAATACGAAATTTGCTTCTGTATGCCTCACCTATCCTTAAAGTTTGGTCAGAAAAAGTGAGTGCATCTAGCTGCTCCACAGAAAGCTGATAATGCACATTTTTTCGAATGTCTCCCGAAAAGCTGAATGAATTTCCATCAAACTTCGAACATATAAAGAATAGGTTGTAACTCACAATTTACATCAAAGATTCTATCACAAGGGCATTCAGGGGACCGACCAGAAGTTGATGAACTCGAACAGTGATTTTGGCTCACCCTGCTTCACAGAAAGCTAATAATGGTTTGAAACTTTCATCAATTCTTTTGTGTGATCTGCGCAATTTTTAAATGCAGTTTCGTAAAAAATAACACAAATATTTGGAAAGATATAAAGGTTTCTTTAAAAAATCCCAAATTTTTCTGCATGTTTTTTGCTTATAACTTGCAGACTTTTCCTTGGAATTGTGTGAAACTTACAGAGAATGTGACAATATATTAGAGGAGCATTGTATCAAAATTTCATGTAAAAATGTTGAATAACAAAGGAGATATTTTCATTTGCAGTAAATAATTTTTTACTGCGCATGTGCAACAGGTAGCATAATTTTTCTTTCACAACTTCAGAGCCATATATAGAGCGCAATTGTTCCTATGCGATTCTGAAAGTTTATCATATGCCTGACCTACCCTTTAAAGTTTGACCACATTTTTTTAAATCACCCTGTATGTACAGTACCATCTTGTGTTTAGGGACTATGGAACTGCATTATCAGCAACTTTTTTCATTGTATGAAGTTCATCCCTAATTTAATTTATTTTTAATTAAATCTATCAAAGATGTAGGTAATTTTCATTTAAATGTCTTCACTCTTTTAATGACATGCCTTCTTGTGAAGGAAAAACTGAGTTCCATATCCAATTTTTTCACTATTCAACGATTATGCAGGAACAGAAACTTCTCATAAGTTCTACATTTTCCTCCAGTGCTGATTCTACCCATTTCCTTCCACTATGCTTTCACAGTTACTGAGTGAAGGTTTTCCCTACCATGTTCTAATCTAAAGGGAGTACCGTCAAACATGGAATTCCACGAATGCTAGAAATTAAGCTTTAAACATTTTCACCTTACAGTAAAATTGTTTGCAAGCCAAAGTTTAAAAATAAATACGAAAATGAAGCATAATTAATGATAAAAGGCTGTTATTAATTAATTTTTTATTTATCATACTTAAATTTGAATGAAATTTCTTGAAATCCAAATATTTTTTTTTATATAACTTTTAGTTACAAGTGATGAATCTGAGAGAAAGCATTTTCAAAATTTCTGCTACATCATCAATATTATTATGTACAATCTTATTTGATGTCATGATTCATAGTTTAAAAAGCCTCATTTTTTAATAAAACATACTAAGCTTCAAGGAACAAAATTTCTTAAAGAATGTTGGTAAATGTATTCCCATTTAAAAATATCACTGCAGATGTTTAGATGTAATAAAATAAATTAATCATTTTTTTTTTCCAATTTGCCCATTCCTGTTACTATATTAGAGCCTGAACTCTGCTTTTTATCAATATAAAAATGTGAATATCTTCTGCAGTGCACTATATGAATCGGAATAGTTTACATGCAGTTGCTTTGATTTCAACTGATAAAACGTTTTTCAGAAGTCATATAAGCATCAAGATAAAGCTTTTCTTAAAAAAATATTTTTGCTGAAAGCAAAAGAAGGATGTGTTTTATTAAAGTAATTTATAATAATACTAAAAAATTGTATTTGATTGTGCTTATTTTTATATTAGTTATCATTTACAAAAAAAAGTTACATGCTATAAGAAAATTATTTTAAACCTGCACTACTTTGTCATTTTATTGTTCAACACCAGTTGTAATATAGTAAGGAATATAGGGGAGAAAAAAACTGAACTAGAAAGTTAATATCTAGCTTTTTTTTTTTTTGTTGTTAAATTTAATTAGTTAAAATATTTACCTATTCCAAGTCCAAAATATTATCAACGGTTTAATATTTGTTTTATTAAGTTCTTAGCATTTTTTTATTTGGTATTATATTAATAAATTGAAAGTATTTGTGTGTATTATGTTATAATTGGTAAATTTTCTTTTATTGGTTATTTTTGTTTGTCTTTGATGAGTAAATAGTAAAATATTCTTGCACAAATAAAAAGTTTTAAAAATTGGAATTTAGGTAACATTTGTTCTGTGCAATGCATTGTTGGTACTTGGTAAAAGTTTTTAGTTATCTAGTTTGAATAATAAGCTGCATTTTTTTCTGATTTTTATTTATTTATTTTTTAGCAAGAGTAGGACTTGTTCATATTGGAGTCTTTATCCTCCTGTTATTGAGTGGGGAAAGAAATTTTGGTGTGCGATTAAATAAACCGTACACCGCAAGTGTACCTATGGATATCCCTGTATTTACTGGAACACATGCTGATCTTTTAATAATTGTGAGTTCCCATTTCATTCATTGGTTAATAGAGTTCATTTCTGTAAAATCTTAAGCAAGTTCGCTTTATGAATTGCATTTATTTTATGTTCACAGGTATTTCACAAAATTATTACAACAGGGCATCAACGTCTTCAGCCTTTGTTTGACTGCCTTCTGACTATTATTGTAAATGGTAACAGCTCTCTCCTTCTTTCATTAAATGATCTTATGAACTTAATATACTTTTCTTAACTTGGTTTAACATGTTTGTTTATTTATTTACTTGTTATAATTGTTTTTTTATGAATGAATATGCAATGCACAAGAGCATAAGTTAAAAATTGAAGGTTTGGGAATTTATTTTCCCACTTTTTTTTATTACTTTTGATTTTTCATGGATGTTTTAAGTTTAGTTTATATCATTTTCCAGTTTCCCCTTATTTGAAGACCTTGTCCATGGTTGCCAGCACCAAGCTTTTACATCTCTTAGAAGTAAGATACACTGGGCAAGTCAATCTCTGCATGTAGTGTTTTTTATGCTTTCTGTTATTTATGTTGTTAGCATTTGTAATGTTCAGGAATATATTCAAAATCATTTGTATAGTTTCAGAATGGTGTTGAAATAAAGTCCAAATGAAACACATGGGCAAAAGTTAATGCTACATATATTTTAGGTAGATTCCTTATGACATGATTTCCGAAAAATTTTCTGCAGATCTTCACTGATCACGACCCCTAGAACCCAAAACCACCCTTCATTCAAAAGTTATGTATATCGCTTTTGCTCCTGTTATCTTGTGAACACGATAACTGGAGTAATTTTGATTTTGTTTTAACCAGTGTGAGATATGTTGTAAGGATAGTAAATATTTCAGCCGAGTTCCTAGATGGGTTATCCAGCTCAAAGAGGGTGGAAATTTTCATTTCCCATTAACTCCTTTACAATTGAAGCTAGATGGGTGGAAATTTTCATTTCCCATTAACTCCTTTACAATTGAAGCTAGAAAGAAAATTCAAATTAGGCGAATTATTGCGGAATGAGCAATTTTTGCATTTAAAGTTTTTTGATATCTGCAATTGCTTAGAAGTTATGAACTGAAAAATGATTTTCAATTCGCCTCCCTCCGCCAACTTATCCTTTTACCATAACTGCCTTACGATTGAAGATAGAAAGAAAATTCCAAATAGGCGAATTATCATCTTATCGCACCGAAAAACTTTTATATTGTGAGCTTTTTGATAGCTGCAATCGATTAGAAATTATGAGCTGAAAAGGGATTTTCAACCCTTCTCCTTTCCGTTTACATTACAGTACGTTTTAAACTGTGATACTTTGTTGAAATGCTACCATCACTTGTATTCGCTTCCACTTTTTAAACAGAATACTAGCTGATATACCGGAGGTTGCTCAGGATTAAAATGGTTTCATGTATAATATTTTTAATGTAAAAACTACTATTATATAAAAATTATAATACACAAAATCTTTTTCTGATCCGAAACGTTTTTTAATTATAATGAGAGTATCAGTTGAACCGGACGATTTTTAATAACAGCCAATAGCTAATTTTCTCTATAAATTAGTAATTATTTGTTAATAAAGCACTTCAAATTTTGTTAGCAAATACTGAAGTATAAGAAAGCTTTTAAAAAATATTTTGAAACAATTAAATAATTAATTTTTCAATAATTAAAAGCATGAAAATAAATCAAATCAATAGCTGGTCTTGATATAAACTATTAATTGTCTACTTTTAAAATTTTCTTTTATCGTTCTTCCAGAATCCTGTTATTGTGTTTTGGTAACAGTCCTTTGTATTATTCTCGTTCTTCAGCAATAAAAAAATATTATTACGAATTGCGTATAAAATTAATTTTGAAAAAATTATTAAAATGAGAGAAAAAAATTGTATGGAAATGAAATTTTTGTCACTGAAAAGCTAATTTTTTGGAATTTAATATGGTGCAAAAATACTTTCGCGAGATATTTTCCAAAGATATCGTGGAAAAGCGCCTTGCTTAATTTTTAATTAATTGAAACTTTAACCAACTTTTGGACTTTGAAAAATTGAGAGAGTGACCTTTCTCTTTTCATAAATAAAAAATGTGTATAGTTTGGTTGAAATCAGTCCAGTGACTTAGGAGGAGATGTGGAACATACATACATAGCCACAATGACTTTTATTTATATTAAGATAAATCAAAAGTAGTAGACTTCCTCTTAACCAGCTTAAATGGGACCTAGGGTAAGCCGGTTAAGCGAAAATCCTGTTAAACTGGAGAAGTGAAGTAAATTAAAGTTCGGATGTATTTGTCTTATAAATAAATACACAATTAAAATATTGCATCATTTTATTCAATGTATTAAAGTATTATAATTTACAAACCATTAAAAAAAATGAGTCACATTTTTTTGTTGAAGCCTTGTTGTTGTTTTGTTGATTAAGTTCGTGAACTTGCTGCATAATTTTGCCATTTTTTTTATCAGCATCACATCAATGGGGGAAGCTGATGACTGCTGCTCCACATAGAATAATGCCACTTCTAAAGCTGTCATTCTATCCGTATGAGATATGAAGGATGTGGTATTTTCAAAGATGTCATCGCCATCATCTAATCGCAACTTCATGGACACCTACACTTTTCTTTTCCCACAATTCGCCATTTTGAACACATTTTCAACTCTTAAGACTTCTGGTCTTACCGAGAACAAACAATGACTTAAATGAATTCGTCATTCATCCAAAATCACCTTTCTTTCCACCCCTTGCAACTGTATTGGGATCATCTGACCAATCACCACAATTGTTTGGTAGGGGACACCTGTGCCCTTCTATTCTCACGGACATAAAGTGCCTCTGAGTTACTGAGTCCCCCCCCCCCAACTGTCGTATTGACATTCTGGGACCACCCCGTGTCTGAAATACGTGCGATACCAATACTAAATAACAAAACACATGTTTTTTAAATTTTTTAACTATTTTTTACATTTTAAAGATAAAAAAAAATTTGGCCAGTTAAACAAAGTCTGGTTAAGAGGAAGTCTATTGTATTTCTGACAAATACTATGAGCCATAAAGAAGGTTTTAGTGAAGATTTCATCACAATTAATTAAATAGTTAATTTTAATTAATCAAACAGTTAATTTGAATTGTTAATTTGGCAATTAGTTAATTTGACATATTACTTTAATTTGATATTAAACATGGCGGCACCAAGATTTGTTTAATAAATTTAATATAAAATAGCCAAAAAACATATTTAAATAAAAGTTCCCTTTTTCCTTATTGATATTGAAAAATATTTCATTAACTTTAAAATTGTTTTGAGATTTTCTGCTGACTATTTGCTTTTAACTGTCGATAGAGATTTAAATTCACAGTTCAAAATGGAAGCATTCATATCCTACGCTTTAAACACATATTTAATTTGCCACTCACAGTGTTTAATAATTTTTATTCTCTTATGTGTTAAGAATTTAGTGACTATTATCTTTATAACTAGGAAATTCTTTAAATGAGCCCATTCTAGTAGTGTTTAAATGTTTAATGCCATGCGATTTTAGCATATGACAAAGTAATGTTCGCACAATTATATGGTAACCTAGATTAAATAAATTAATTTTTAAATCTGGAGTCTTTCTTCATTCATGTCAAGTATCAATTTCTTGCTACTATTTCAGACAGGCTGGTTTAATGTTATCTAGGGGAAATTTGCACTGCTGGGATGTTTGTTTCTTTGACTCTCTCCTTTTGAATGATTATGTGTTGGGATATAAAAAAAATTGGAGCAATATACTGGCCAATAAATTTAGCATAACCTTTTGAGTGGAATGATAAAACCTTGATATAGTAAAAAATTAAATGTCATGAAAACAGAATCACGACATAAATATTGCAATGTGTGGAAACAATAAAGTCATTGGCTATGTTTGTATTGATCAATACATGAATCTACCTTTGCCTTCTAGCTTTCTGAAAGTGATTTTTTAATATGGTTCTAGCATTTTTTATTTTTGTTATTAAAAAGTATTATGTCTGTGTTACAGTTACATCTAAAAATTTAAACAGTTCAAGCAGTAATAGCAATTAGCATGCGTAGCATATGTCATTAATCCAAGAGATTAATAGACATTGTTGTTCTTCCATAGACATCAAGTATCCAGGGATAAAAGAAAATAATAAAGTTTTTTTCAGAGGGATGATAATACAGTTTCTAAAATGCATGCTATCCTGTGGTTAAATTTCATATTAATGTTCTACAAATGTATAATTTTGGATTTCAAAAGACTGAAATTGAAAGAAGCAAATTCCAGATTTTCATGTGCCAACATGAATGTTGAGATATGCAGTTGGTAACTATTTTGTGGACATCCAATCAGATAATTTTCAAAATCTGCCATGAAATGAAATCCATTGTTGAGCTTCAAAAGTTGTCTCTGCGAGTTATCGTCTATCATTCAATATCAAAAATACAAGACTTTCTTTATTTTTTTCAATTCTGTATTTCTTGTTAGAAAAATATATGTGAATATAACTGAACACATTTAGTAAAGGGAGATTTCCAATAATAATAACTTCTATGATTTTATTTTTTAATTGTTATTTGTTGTACTAATGTTACTGTTTCTACTCTTTTTTCAATATGCTCTAAATAAATACATGTTTAATATATTTTAAAATGCCAAATCAAACTAAAAATAAAAGCTAGTGTCTTCCACTTTTTGCCATCCAATTACTCTGATGCTCTTTTAGCTTAAATATGTTACAGTTTTTTTAATTCATTGCACATGCACTTTTGTTGGTGACATGGACCAAAAACAACATGTTAGAATATGATAATACGAGTGCTATATGAAATATTCAAACTATTTTCTAATCGTAATTTCTTAAATTTATTCTAAGGTATTAGAATACCACAGAATTGAAGTGATTGTAAATTTGAGTCAGTATCATTCTAGCGGCATAATAGACATCATAGTTTCCCTCCATGTGCCTGATTATTTTGATCAACTAACTTTAGCTCTCAGAAATGAGATTTTATAGCAGATAAACCATAGATTTTGATGTGCAATCAAAACTTTGAAATTTTGAGAATATTTTATACATGGAGTTTTAAGAAGCTCCTTTGATCAGAAATTGACTATTTTGAGTTTTCATTGTTGTGAAACATTCTATCATTTTTTTTTTCCTTCTTCTTTTTACAGGCATTCAGCACACCCTGGTATCTATATTCAAGTCCTTCAAATCACCATCTTGTCTTTTTTCTTCTCGAAATATTCAACAACATAATTCAGTACCAATTTGATGGTTTGTAAGAGCAAATTATTTTATTCAAATAATTGTTAATAGAAGTTGTGTCATGTGACTTATAAGACATTCTCTTGCAGGTAATTCAAATTTAGTGTACACTATAATACGGAAACGTAATGTCTTCCATTCTTTGGCTAATTTGCCTACTGATCACAGCACTATTCAGAAATCCCTAAGCAAGCGTAACAAACTTGTTCCTTCAACAAGCACCATAAGTCTAAATAGCTGTGTCTCAGGAGTTAACAATCAAAGCATGGAAGGATCTACACCAGCTAAGCCAGCTGAAAAAGGAACACTGAATGCATCCTTAGCAGCTACCCCATGTAAGTTTACATTTTTAGTTTTGTTAAACCTAATGAATTCATGTGTATGATTTAAGAGAAAAACATAATAGACATATCTACTTATAACAATAATAAAATATGCTTGATTTGACTTATTGTAATAGAATCTGGTAAAATGTACTAATCTTATTTGCGAATATTTATTATTGGTGCTTCCTATCTTGCTTTTCTTAAGCTGTGTTCTTTTTCTGTTAATAATTCATGTTTTCTCGTGTAGCAGAATTGTGGTGGTTATTATTATTACTTTGTGTAAATCAATTTTCTATTGATTTTATGAAATTTTCATTTATGTTTTAATTTGCCTCAGAATTAAAGAAAAAGGCATTGAATTGTAAAGACTTTTTTTAATAGCATCAAATTATTTTTAATTTATTTAACAACCTTCAAAACTGTACATT
>BGPR01047288.1:0-11830 GCA_013235015.1 Araneus ventricosus
TTTGAAATTCGCAAATTTTCTGTTATATGTCGTTTCCCTCAGCCTCCCCTTTCTGAAATTCTCAAATTTTAGATTATACGTCGTTCTCTCATACCCTCTCTCTGAAATTCGCAAATTTTCGGTTGTACGTCGTTTCCCGCATCCCACCCTCTCTGAAATTCTCAAATTTTCGGTTATACGACGTTTCCCTCATCCCACCCTTCCTGAAATTCGCAAATTTTCGGTTATACGTTGTTTCCCTCATCACTCCCTTTCTGAAATTCGCAAATTTTTTGTCTCAATCGTTTATTTATCCGTTTTTGTTGAGAGGGAATCTTTTCCTATAAAGCAGGGGGGATTAAAATTCGTTTGCTCCCGGTCATTTCCAAATAAATGCCTTCCAGCATGGTCAAAAACTTATGAAATAAGAAATATGTGAAATGTAAATGTAATGTGAGAAAGGTATGGTTTTTCTCAATTTCATGATAAAAGTTTAATTTTAAAATTTAATTTTTGTTTTTAATACTATGTAGTAACTAGAAAAATAACCCGTCATGGTATGGCGAGTGCAAATTTCCTCTTCATTCGAGAGATTTTCTATCAAATTTGACGTGTTTAAATAGATATATATGCGGGAGAAATGTTTAACATTGAATGTAAACAATTAAAATAAACATATGTTTTTTGATAGGAAATATATATTTTTTCTTTATATAGTTCTTTATTCAAAACACCTCTTTGTCTAAAAAATATAGAAAATCTAGTAGATATAATCTAGATAGATAGAAAATCTAGTTTCAAAACAAAGCACTTCTCTGCTTGTCAAACGACGCCAAAAAATATTATGAAATTATATCATCACGATTACAATAAATAATGAGATGCATCGTGGCGTCCAAACTATATCACGCGCATGATATACCACTGACGTAATTTACTACTTTCTATTGAAAAACAGAAATTAATTTCAAATATAGGATTAATATAATTTAAAATTTCTCGGGAACTGTTGATCATAGCGGGATAAATTTTATATCAATCGACAGCAAATTTCAGTTCACTATTTTAGAGCTATTAAATTTGAAATTAGAACGATAATTACTCTTCTAAATTTAAAATTACTGAAATTTAAGTTATCTAACAATGAAATAATGCTGTTTAACGTCTCGCAGTGCTATGGCCTCAAGTTTTATTGTTGGTGACGTCAGAACGTTAGCGAGAGATCTGGGCTATTATATTAGTAATATGCTAGCATTATCTTAAAAATCTTTAGAATTATTACTTTGAATGAATTTCCATCAGTAGCATTAAATTTGTAATTATCAGAATTGTTATAAACATTTCGATTATACGTCTTTTGGAGCGGATGGAAGTGTTCAATTAATATTTTTCATCTTGAGATAATTAATAAAAGCAATTAATTTAAAGAAGGTTTCTATCTTGTACTAAAGAATAAAAATACGAACGACATTGGAATATAGCAAACTAAAACATTTTGTTTACAAATCTGAATTAATTATTTTTAAGAAGGCTCGTACATAAATGCACGGAAGAGAAATAATGCAATGTGACAACGCCCATACAGTGAAAAATGTAAGTTGTTAATTTTATAAAATCAAAATTTATTTACAAGATATTTGTCATCATCATCAGCGAGATTATCAGGCTTGTAGTCAGTCACCACAGTCTTTTAATTTATACGTCTTTTTACGTCAGTCCATTGAAAGACGTATAAACGGTGCTTTACTATATTTCTGAGCTTGATGGCGTTATTTAATAGCATAAGATCTATAGTTGGACTGGTTGCTGCAAACATATGTTAAAAACAGACACAAGTCAAAATTAACGCAGATTTGTTTATATATTAATCAGCCATTGACATAATTAAAAGTGGTTCTAAATCCCATGATATTTAACATTATATCTAGTGTATATCTGCATCTAAAGGTAAATATACGAATGAATTTTTTAAAATTAAAAATTGCAATGATTGCAATTGTCTAGAAAATCCTTAGCTAAAGAATACAAGAATGCATTCTTAGAGCTGTAAAAATGTAAAATTATCATAATATAATGTTTCCATAAAAGTGAAACACCATCTATAATCATCTCTGTCAGCCCAAGAAATATTTTTCAAAATTATGCATGTATAAAATCCAGTTTGAGGAAAAATGCCGACAAGAGAAACAAATATTTTAAATATAGAAATATTATACTGGCACATCCATTTTGATGTTCTAAAAATTATTAGATAAATAAAAGAGACAATAAATGATGGAAGAAACTTGATGAGTTCCACCTTATGAATTTGATAGCTATTGCACACATATATTATCACAGCAAGTTCTTAAAGGCCGTTTAAGAGTAGCAAAAAACTCTAAATAAAAGTACAATCTCATCAGCAAAAACATTATATCCAACCTTCATTTACAACACTTACTCTCTCTAACTTCTTTTTAGTTCATTTTCTCTAACTGACATTTGCAAGAAATTCATTCAGTTCTGGCATTTTATACTTGACATAGTGCAACCTCCGCGTCTCTAATGGCTACGGAAAACAGATTTACTTGGAAGATAGCAGAAGAAGAAGGTAGATTTCTTAACAGACGAGATAACTTCAGTATGGATTGGTCATAATCATTAGAAAAATCATACTTCTCATTGGGCATTCTGATTCAAAATGTTATTAGATAAATTCATTAAAATAATACATTGTCGTTCTTTAATTTCATATCACGTTAGAAAAGGCAAATGGAAAACCGCACTCCTTCAATCAAGCATAATTTCTCATATCATGAAGCTCTTAAAAGTTCTTCAATAATCATCCACCTCTCCTATAAAGTCCGTATAGTCAAGCAATCTACATGTAATCGAAGAATTCAAACGTATAGTAACATAACTAAAATTTGATTCCTTCACTGTAAACATAAAACCATGATAAAGGTTTGATATGATGTCACCTGGCCCTCATTGTATTAAACAACCTGCTTGCCCCTTTAGCAACATGTAAGCTTTTCGCCATATAATATGATTATTCATAGAAGCATCATTGTCCAAACTCATATATGTAACGAATCCTTTAGGCATAGAGAAGGTGAAACAGAAAGTGATAATACGTTAAAAAACTGTAGAACTAATAAATGATTTTCACCTTTCTGAATCACTGCAACTTTGGCATAGAGAAGGTGAAACAGAAAGTGATAATGCGTCGCAAAATTGTCGAACTAATAAATGATTTTCACCTGTTCTGAATCACTGCAACTTTGGCATAGAGAAGGTGAAACAGAAAATGATAATGCGTTACAAGACTGTCGAACTAATAAATAATTTTCACCTGTTCTGAAGCACTGCAACTTTCAAATAACCATGATATTAGAATATCGAAATAAAAAAAAATCCATCGAGTTATAAACACGCAAAACAAGGTATTCCTTTGAGTCTATAGATGAAACATCCCCTGAGACATAACGGATTTCCTCTGTTCCTTTTCTTGGTAGGTCGAGATGTATCATTATTGTTTTTTAAATAGGTCAGTTTTTGCGGCATGTTATTTATATCATCGGTCTGTTTTAAATTATCCTTTCGTATACTGAGTATTAACTGTCACTCTCCCTGTATTTTTTAAACCTATTGCCAATATCGCCTTTTGTTTTCTTAAGTTTTCATTTTTCTCAAAATAGTCTCGAATCCTTTCATAAATTTTAAAATTTGTATCATTGATAATACAAGGATACGAATGTAAAATTTTATACGATGTAAAATATTTTAAGCTATTATTTCTAACTTGAATGATACACATTCCCAAATCAGCATAGGTTTATAGATACTGCATTAGTAAAAAAAATGAAAACTTATAAGCGAATTTCAGTTAAGAAGACACTTAAACTGAAAGTTCATTATATAAATGGATTTATCTGAAAATAATCAAGTATATTATCATAGAAAAGAACTATTAATATTATTTATACCTAGCACTTAAGATAACTATTCATTGTCAGGATATTATTGTTTTCAGGTGATAATTTAAACTGTGTACAAATTCTTCATTAAACTTTTCAGCAGTTCTCAACTAAACATACTACATAACAGGTTGGATTTACACATTTTTTAATATAGACATCTTTCGAATTAAAGTAAAAGTCATCTGTCTTATTATATCGCAGAACCCCCTAAGACGTAGACTCGGAAAAGAATTTTCATTGTACCAAACAAAGAATATTATATTGCACAACTATGACTCTTACATAGTCTTAGATGTTGCCGGATAATTCAAAAATAACTAGTGCTGATTACACTTTTTTGAAACAGAAAAAATTGATTCATTCGACTTAATATTGATCCCCTAAAGTTATGTCATGTAAAATCATTTAAATACAGTAGAACCCAGCTAATCCGAACTAACTGGGACCGGTGTCTGTTCGGATTACAAAAAATTCGGATCACCCGAAATTCCGATAAAAATAGAAAAGAAAAAGATGTGTGCTAAAAAAAATGTAAGTTATAAGTACTCAGTACTACTATCTCTTGAATTCTTTTATTCAATAGCAATAGAAAACCCTTTTCATTAGAATAATGGATGTGCTGCTGTACGAAGTGACCTTATCTTACGGCGAATTGCATTAGTTTCTTCAATGGGTACAAAATTATACATGCTGAAAAAGTACTTTTTTGTTTTTAGTATGTATATATTGTAATTTTTTCAATTACATATAATTTTCGAAAATAAAATCGGTTCGGATTAACCGGAATTTCGGATTAGCGAGGTTCAAATTAGAGGCGATCTACTGTATTACGTTACAAAATATCTTCATAGAAAGAGAGTAGAGATAAACACACAAGATCACACCAGAAACAGTAAACCCTTACCATTAATTGTAAATTGTAGACCTTTACCACTATACAGGGTGTCCACAAATTATTGTCGTGGTTTCCTTACCTCATAACTTTTGATTAAACAAAATGTGATAAATATTATTACACTAGAAAATCACTCGTTATGGTATGACGGATGCAAATTACCTCTTCATTCGAGAGATTTCCCCTCAAATTTGACGTGCTTAAATAGATATACAGTGGCTCCCAAAAGTGTTCGTACACTTACGATTTGCAATGAAATAGGGCTCTATCCATGAATTAAAATTAATATTTCGGAATAGGTATTTAATAATAAGATTTATAAACTGTTCTTAACAAAACTACATAAAATATTTTAAGAACATAATAAAACTTTATTTTTAAGAAATCAATAATCAAAAAGTAACAAAAATTTTATCTCACAAAAGTCTTCGTACACTGAAATATTTTCGGATAAATTCATAACTTAAATTATCGTCTGTCACTTTATATTTATTTTTGCATTGTGTGGGATTTATAAAATCGTTTGGCTTTAATTTTTGCTTGCTTACACCGTAATATTCTATTTATTATTTAAAAATGGTTCGTAGTCGTAAGGAAACAACAATAAGCATTCGAAAATTTATTATTTTTCTTCATAGTAGTGGTAAATCAGTTCGGAATGTCGCTAAATTAGTTAATTTATCCCATTCTACAGGGCAATATGTGATAAAACGCTTTAAAGAAGAAAATAGGATCGAAAACAAGGTAAGAAAAGGTCGTCCGGCGAAGTTAACAGAACGTGATCAGAGATTTATAATTAGAAAATTTGTGAAAAATCCAAGTTTGAGTGCCTTAAAAGTTTCTGCAGAATTTAATGAAAAATTTTCTACTACAATTTCACCTGAAACTGTTCGACGAGTTCTCAGAGCAGCTGGAGTAAATGGGCGTTCTGCCCGTAGAAAATTTTTTGTTAGTACGAAAAAAAGGAAACTCATGCTTTCCTTCGCAAAATAAATGTTAAATAAACCCGAAACGTATTGGAACAATGTCTTATTTGCAGATAAAAGCAAATATAACATTTTTGGTTCCGATGGTATGGAGAAAAAAAAATGAGGAGCTTAATCCCAAGAACTTAGTTGGAACAGTTGCGTATGGCGGTAGAGGTGCCCTTGTGTGGGGGTGCATATCAGCATCAGGACTAGGTAATTTGGTATTTTTGGATGGTATAATGAATCATGCTCTTTATTTAAATATTTTAAAAGACAATTTAAAATTATCAGCCCAAAATTTGGGTATTGGAAACAATTTTTTTTTATCAAGATAACGATCCTATGACACGGCTCTCAACGTTCGCCTCTGGTGTCTCTATAATTGTCCACAAAATTTGAAAACACCACTTCAATCGCCAGATTTAAACCCAATAGAACATATTTGGAGAGAACTGGAGGTTAGAGTACGAAAACACGACATTAAAACGAAAAGCGAATTATAAACAGTAATGATGGAAGAATGGATGAACATTGATGCAGAAATGACAAAAAAAAAAAAACTAGTGAAATCTATTCCCAAACGTTTAAAAGCTGTTGTGGATGCTAAAGTATATCCTACTAAATATTATTTTAATGAAAAATTAGAATATTTACTAATATGTAGAGATTTTTTAAAGTGTACGAAAACTTTTGTGAGATAAAGTTTTTGTTACTTTTTGATTATTGATTTCTTAAAAATAAAGTTTTACTGCGTTTTTAAAATATTTCATGTAGTTTTGTTAAGAACAGATTATAGATCTTATTATTAAATACCTATTCTAAAATATTAATTTTAATTCAAGGATAGAGCCCTATTTCATTGAAAATCGTAAGTGTACGAACACTTTTGGGAGCCACTGTATATGCGAGAGAAATGTTTAACATTGGTTGAAAACAAATCAAATAAACATACGTTTTATAACAGGAAATTTATTTACGTATTTTATTTACGTATTTTATTTACGTATTAATTACATATTTCTTTATTCGAAAAAACTGCTTGGTAAACAACATTCTGTGTGAAGTATTTTTCGTTGTTTAACAATTTTATTATAATTCAATAACCATGAAATTCTCAGCTTGTCAAACGTGAGTCAAAAGTTCAAATTTCAAAGGAATTCTTTTTCGAAATTCTAATCAGAACAAAGCCCTTCTCTGCTTGACAAACGTTGCCAAAAAATATTATCAAATTATATCATCACGATTGCAATAAATAATCAGATGCATCCTGGCGTCCAAACTATATCACGCTCATGATATACCACTGACGTAATTTACTACTTTCTATTAAAAAACAGAACTTAATTTCAAATATATGATTAATAAAATTTAAAATTTCTCGGGAACTATTGATCATAGCGAGATAAATTTTATATCAACCGATAGCAAATTTTATTTTACTATTTTAGAGCTATTAAATTTGAAATTAGAACGAAAATTACTCTTTTAAATTTAAAATTACTGAAATTTGGGTTCTCTAACAATGAAATAATGCTGTTTAACGTCTCGCAGTGCTATGGCGAGAGTTTTATTGTTGGTGACGTCAGAGCGTTACCGAGAGACAGATCTGTGCTATAATATTAGTAATATGCATAAAGTACAACACAGAAGATTTTTTTAATAAAACGAAGTTAAGTAATTTCCACATGGCAGATTATCGAGGCGTCTAACCCATCAACACATGGCTGGTTCAGTCTCGGTTTCATTTAGTACTTTATTACATTTTCCACAAAGATTCTACAGTCCATTGTTCTTATAAGTGCGTTGCTTTGGAGCGTTCACTTAACCCTCTCATACCGAGCGAGGCGGTCTCGGGCGGTCTAAAAAATTCCTCTAACAGCGAAGAAGGCCGGTCTGGGGCGGTTGGCGTCTTTTGAGGGGAGGTGAGGTTCTGGGATCGCTTAGGAGATAAGCTCGGTAGGGGGTCCTATTACCCTTGCAAACCGCAGCCCATTCCGTGCGCCTTAAGGGAAGGTTATAGCAGGGGGTGGGGGTAAATGACCTCCCAGTTTGGGAGAGTCCAATTCATGCCGCTTCCTCCCAAAAGTTCCCTGTTTTAAAGGAACTAGAAGAAAAAAGTCGCCTCGGGTTTAAAGAGTTAAAGGCGTTTTGAATAAATGCTGCAATGAATACTCTTTTTTCCAACAGCATTTTATAAATTAACAACACTCGGTTAGCACTGTATCTTAAGAAAATGGCCGTGAAATGAAAGCTATAAGCAATTTAACGGAACAATGCAGCTAAAAGAAATCCAACAACAAAAAACAGAAGATGTCAGATTAGTTAATAAAAAACTAGTGGCTATTTCTAAAATTTGCGAAAATGTCTCGAAAACACAGCGAACCCATGAAATGAATTTCGAGAAACTGCAGTTTGCTTTAACATTTCACAAATACATTTTCTGAACTCTTATGGTCAAGAAAAATTTACGAATGCTTTATCTGAGCTTTTATGATCAGGAAAAATATTACAAGGTTACATTAATTTAATCAATCATTTTTTCCTTAGAAAGTCATTGCGATAATTTAACGGATATGAGCTGCTTGTTCATGTTGAACTTTGAAATTAAATTATTAGTTATTTGAATTATTAGTACTGTCCATCTTTCATATCAACCTGAAACTGGAAATCTCTTTAAAATAATCAAAAATATTTCATTAAACGAAGAATACCTTTTTATTTGAATGTCTAATCCAGATTTTCCATTTGCTTAGATCGATAAGTGTGTTACTGAAATAACTACACATTTAAATGCGTGGTCTATTAAGATCAAAACTGCACAATAGACTGTATAAATATTTTATTCTCATTATATAGTTCAATGCAATGTAAGATTCATGACTTATTGAATACAAAATGCAGAAACATGATTTTGAAGTTTAACCCCTTAAGCTACAACAACATATCTGACACGCGCCTCGAATTACAGAATTTTTGCTATTTAAATCCATAATTAACTCAACGTAACAACTGATTTTAAATACAAAAATCAACTGGGCACGCGTAAATGTTTCGAGTATCCTTTACCATCTTAAATACAAGATGCGTTCGAAAAGTTCGGTGAATGGTCTCATAAAATAAAGGAAAAATTGTATAGAAACAAAATACCTTTACTGGCATTCAAAGTAATCACCATTAGCTACAATACATTTTTGACATCGGTTGTACAGCTGCTGGAAACTGTCAGCAAACGCTTCTTTCGGTATCGCTCGAAGCACCGTTGTCACACGTTGCTGGACCTGCGCAATGTCGTAAAAGCGTAGACCTTTTTCTTACGCTTTTGCAAATGTTCGTGAATAATGTTGCTCACACTGTCTAGGATTATCTTCAGTTATTCTGCTATCATTCTCAAAGGCAGGCGTCGATCATCCGCAGGCATCCGTCGCACTCGTTCAATGTTGTTTGGAGTTGTGCTTGTTGGTGGACGACCCGAACGCGGCTCATCTTTGACATCTTCCTTTCCGTCTCTAAAGCGTTTAAATCACTCAAAAACACACTTTTTACTCACTGCGTCCACACCGTACACTTTCACTAATATTTCGTGTGTCTCCGTCGCCGTTTTGCCTAATTTGAAGCAAAACTTGATGTTCACGCGTTGCTCCATTTCGCAGTGACGGGCCTTCTCACAATCACTCTTTAAATTGGTCGTAGCGCGCACTTCCGCTTAACTGTCGTCATTTGGACGCCAGGGGGCACTAGTTGCCATGTCTCTCACTGCGTCAGCGTGAGCGCAGCATCCGAATCAGCGCGCTAATTCAACTATGGGACCATTCACCGAACTTTTCGAACGCACCTTGTAGATTGAATTAATAAAAAATATCCCAAATTGGTGGTGACATCTAATTAGGAGGTTAAATAAAATAATATGGCAAGGGGTTAATAAATTAAGGTGGTAGAGGCAGTGCGTGGGTGGTAGAGGCAGTGCGTGGGTGATAGAGGCAGTGCGTAGGTGGTAGAAGCACTAATGATATAAATGGGTCCGTAACAGTAGCTTCAAGCATTTTGCATTGCTTGCTACCATTAGAATTTATCAATTTCTTCCATAATAATTTAATGAAAGGATGTAACAATAAAATTACTTCTATAACATCAGCCTTTTAGGAACGTTTGAAAACTATGTGTGTTGCTTATTATTCATAGAAAAGTCGTCGATATTTGAAAAATAAATTTATTTGACACTCAACATATAGTAAACACTAAAGTACTAGTTGGGTATTTTCCTTTCAATTATTTCACCGCTGGAGCGGGTGAATACAATATAATCATTCCGCAAGGGCGGATAGTTATTAGAATTACCTTTAGAATTTGTCAATTTCTTCCATAATAATTTAATGAAAGGATATAACAATAAAATTACTTCTGTAACATCAGCTTTATAGGAACGTTTGAAAACTATGTGTGTTGAGTATTATTCATAGAAAAGTCGTCGATATTAGGAAAATAAATTTATTTGACACTCAACATATAGTAAACACTAAAGCACTAGTTGGGTAATTTCCTTTCAACTATTTCACCGCTGGAGCGGGTGAATACAATATAATCATTCCGTAAGGGCGGATAGTTATTAGAATTACAATAGTTCCGCAAGGGCGGATAGTTATTAGAATTACCATAGTTCCGCAAGGGAGGATAGCTATTAGAATTACCATAGTTCCGCAAGGGCGGATAGTTATTGGAATTACCATAGTTCCGGATTTTAGATAGTTCACAGGTTAACACTCTGCAAGGGCAGATGGTGTGGGTTGACCACCATATCGAATACGAGCCTTTGCTGAGGTGGGTGGCTGCTCTCGCTGCGAACTAAGTTCGTAATGGTTGATTAGATGTCGAGAGCTGTAGGTGGTGCTTCAATTGCGCGTTACCTAACAATGTGTTTCACGTTTATACCCAATATATTCATTTATGGAGAGTTAGTTGGATTATGGCGATTTTTTTCATGGTATTTTTACAAAGAAAATATCATAGATTAAGCAGTAGTTTGAAATAACTGCGATAAATCAAATATTAAAGAGAAAAAATATTACTGTCTGCACTTTTTAGAAATTCATCTTAAAATTAGAAATATACTTTCCCTTTATCTTGTCTCCTATAATGAGATTAATAAAATCACATGAAATTTCGGAAACTTAAAAGAACCTAATCAACTACTATATACTTGAAAATATTTTAAGTTGCTTTTCGCATTTTCCATACATGGTATTTCGAAAACCTATAAGAACCTAATCAATAAATATATTCTTGAATATATTTTAAGTTGCTTTTAACACATAATATTTCGAAAACTTATAAGAACTTAATCAATAAATATATACTTGAAAATATTTTTAGTTGCTTTTCGCTTTTTTCACACATAATATTTCGAAAACTTATAAAAACCTAATCAATAAATATATTCTCGAAAATATTTTAATTTGATTTTCACCTTTTTCACACATGATATTTCGAAAACATATAAGAGCCTAATAATAAAAGAAACAATTTGATGATTTTCGAATTATTTAAGAATCTGAGTTTCTTTGAACCTTAGATGTATTATAAGACCGACAACAGCAATAGAGGACTAAGTTTTTTGTATTGCAATATATTCAAACAAGTTACGTCGGCCGCTGTAGGCTAGTGGTAAGGCTTCACCTTTGGGACCAGAGGGTTCCAGGATCGAAGCCCGATTACACTGATGTATGTGGGCCTGGTGCACGCTAAATCTGATGTCATAGACCAAAATAAATAGCATGCATCGTCTGTTAGTTAGTTAATCTTTAATTATTAACTTTTTAAGAGCTTTACACGCTCTCAGTGTATTACTAAATGTTTCTATCTGCATAAAATACTCAGTCACGAAAAATCAATGGATGGATCACGACTTTTTCCTAGAGCGTTCCTTCTTATAATTCTACACATAATCCTATACATATGGATATAGTGCATCTCTAAATATTATGGGCATTTGTTTATTATTATTTTTTTAAAGATGCTTTTGTACGTATTAA